>CATKWC010000526.1:0-37053 GCA_949824845.1 Rhingia rostrata
ATCTGAACTATCCAAAATCATCAAAATCATACATCTTTCCGTTTTTGTTAAATAAAACTGATTAAATTGGGCTTACAACTCCAAACAAAAGTTTTCTCCATATTTATTTTACACCAAATAATACTGGATCCAAAATTATGTTTATAAAAGCGTTTTTAAAAAACATGTTTTTTCGGGTTAAATTTTAGAGTTTTTTTTAATGTTTCGGACGTTTTGAACTATCCAAAATCATCAAAATCATACATCTTTCCGTTTTTGTTAAATAAAACTGATTAAATTGGGCTTACAACTCCAAAACAAAAGTTTTCTCCATATTTATTTTACACCAAATAATACTGGATCCAAAATTATGTTCATAAAAGCGTTTTTAAAAAAACATGTTTTTTCGGGTTAAATTTTAGAGTTTTTTTAATGTTTCGGACGTCTAGCGTGACTTGCGAATCGAATTCCCAGCTAATGCTTCGACCGATTTTGATGGTCGACCACTTATTATAAAGCTAAAGAGGTCTAGTTAACGAAAAATATACAACATTACATAAAAACTACATTGAAGCAGAAATACGCGTCATTTTGTAAATCTGAACTATCCAAAATCATCAAAATCATACATCTTTCCGTTTTTGTTAAATAAAACTGATTAAATTGGGCTTACAACTCCAAAACAAAAGTTTTCTCCATATTTATTTTACACCAATTAATACTGGATCCAAAATTATGTTCATAAAAGCGTTTTTAAAAAAACATGTTTTTTCGGGTTAAATTTTAGAGTTTTTTTTAATGTTTCGGACGTCTAGCGTGACTTGCGAATCGAATTCCCAGCTAATGCTTCGACCGATTTTGATGGTCGACCACTTATTATAAAGCTAAAGGGGTCTAGTTAACGAAAAATATACAACATTACATAAAAACTACATTGAAGCAGAAATACGCGTCATTTTGTAAATCTGAACTATCCAAAATCATCAAAATCATACATCTTTCCGTTTTTGTTAAATAAAACTGATTAAATTGGGCTTACAACTCCAAAACAAAAGTTTTCTCCATATTTATTTTTACACCAAATAATACTGGATAAAAAATTATGTTTATAAAAGCGTTTTTAAAAAAAACATGTTTTTTCGGGTTAAATTTTAGAGTTTTTTTTAATGTTTCGGACGTCTAGCGTGACTTGCGAATCGAATTCCCAACTAATGCTTCGACCGATTTTGATGGTCGACCACTGATTATAAAGCTGAAGAGGTCTAGTTAACGAAAAATATACAACATTACATAAAAACTACATTGAAGCAGAAATACGCGTCATTTTGTAAATCTGAACTATCCAAATCATCAAAATCATACATCTTTCCGTTTTTGTTAAATAAAACTGATTAAATTGGGCTTACAACTCCAAACCAAAAGTTTTCTCCATATTTATTTTACACCAAATAATACTGGATCCAAAATTATGTTCATAAAAGCGTTTTTAAAAAAACATGTTTTTTCGGGTTAAATTTTAGAGTTTTTTTTAATGTTTCGGACGTCTAGCGTGACTTGCGAATCGAATTCCCAGCTAATGCTTCGACCGATTTTGATGGTCGACCACTTATTATAAAGCTAAAGAGGTCTAGTTAACGAAAAATATACAACATTACATAAAAACTACATTGAAGCAGAAATACGCGTCATTTTGTAAATCTGAACTATCCAAAATCATCAAAATCATACATCTTCCGTTTTTGTTAAATAAAACTGATTAAATTGGGCTTACAACTCCAAAACAAAAGTTTTCTCCATATTTATTTTACACCAAATAATACTGGATCCAAAATAATGTTCATAAAAGCGTTTTTAAAAAAACATGTTTTTTCGGGTTAAATTTTAGAGTTTTTTTTAATGTTTCGGACGTCTAGCGTGACTTGCGAATCGAATTCCCAGCTAATGCTTCGACCGATTTTGATGGTCGACCACTTATTATAAAGCTAAAGAGGTCTAGTTAACGAAAAATATACAACATTACATAAAAAACTACATTGAAGCAGAAATACGCGTCATTTTGTAAATCTGAACTATCCAAAATCATCAAAATCATACATCTTTCCGTTTTTGTTAAATAAAACTGATTAAATTGGGCTTACAACTCCAAAACAAAAGTTTTCTCCATATTTATTTTACACCAAATAATACTGGATCCAAAATTATGTTCATAAAAGCGTTTTTAAAAAAACATGTTTTTTCGGGTTAAATTTTAGAGTTTTTTTTAAAGTTTCGGACGTCTAGCGTGACTTGCGAATCGAATTCCCAGCTAATGCTTCGACCGATTTTGATGGTCGACCACTGATTATAAAGCTGAAGAGGGTCTAGTTAACGAAAAATATACAACATTACATAAAAACTACATTGAATCAGAAATACGCGTCATTTTGTAAATCTGAACTATCCAAAATCATCAAAATCATACATCTTTTCAGTTTTTGTTAAATAAAACTGATTAAATTGGGCTTACAACTCCAAAACAAAAGTTTTCTCCATATTTATTTTACACCAAATAATACTGGATCCAAAATTATGTTCATAAAAGCGTTTTTTAAAAACATGTTTTTTCGGGTTAAATTTTAGAGTTTTTTTTAATGTTTCGGACGTCTAGCGTGACTTGCGGATCGAATTCCCAGCTAATGCTTCGACCGATTTTGATGGTCGACCACTTATTATAAAGCTAAAGAGGTCTAGTTAACGAAAAATATACAACATTACATAAAAACTACATTGAAGCAGAAATACGCGTCATTTTGTAAATCTGAACTATCCAAAATCATCAAAATCATACATCTTTCCGTTTTTGTTAAATAAAACTGATTAAATTGGGCTTACAACTCCAAAACAAAAGTTTTCTCCATATTTATTTTACACCAAATAATACTGGATCCAAAATTATGTTCATAAAAGCTTTTTTAAAAAAACATGTTTTTTCGGGTTAAATTTTAGAGTTTTTTTTAATGTTTCGGACGTCTAGCGTGACTTGCGAATCGAATTCCCAGCTAATGCTTCGACCAATTTTGATGGTCGACCACTTATTATAAAGCTAAAGAGGTCTAGTTAACGAAAAATATACAAGATTACATAAAAACTACATTGAAGCAGAAATACGCGTCATTTTGTAAATCTGAACTATCCAAAATCATCAAAATCATACATCTTTCCGTTTTTGTTAAATAAAACTGATTAAATTGGGCTTACAACTCCAAAACAAAAGTTTTCTCCATATTTATTTTACACCAAATAATACTGGATCCAAAATTATGTTCATAAAAGCGTTTTTAAAAAAACATGTTTTTCTCGGGTTAAATTTTAGAGTTTTTTTAATGTTTCGGACGTCTAGCGTGACTTGCGAATCGAATTCCCAGCTAATGCTTCGACCGATTTTGATGGTCGACCACTAATTATAAAGCTAAAGAGGTCTAGTTAACGAAAAATATACAACATTACATAAAAACTACATTGAAGCAGAAATACGCGTCATTTTGTAAATCTGAACTATCCAAAATCATCAAAATCATACATCTTTCCGTTTTTGTTAATAAAACTGATTAAATTGGGCTTACAACTCCAAAACAAAAGTTTTCTCCATATTTATTTTACACCAAATAATACTGGATCCAAAATTATGTTCATAAAAGCGTTTTTTAAAAAAAACATGTTTTTTCGGGTTAAATTTTAGAGTTTTTTTTTAATGTTTCGGACGTCTAGCGTGACTTGCGAATCGAATTCCCAGCTAATGCTTCGACCGATTTTGATGGTCGACCACTTATTATAAAGCTAAAGAGGTCTAGTTAACGAAAAATATACAACATTCCATAAAAACTACATTGAAGCAGAAATACGCGTCATTTTGTAAATCTGAACTATCCAAAATCATCAAAATCATACATCTTTCCGTTTTTGTTAAATAAAACTGATTAAATTGGGCTTACAACTCCAAAACAAAAGTTTTCTCCATACTTATTTTACACCAAATAATACTGGATCCAAAATTATGTTCATAAAAGCGTTTTTTAAAAAACATGTTTTTTTGGGTTAAATTTTAGAGTTTTTTTTAATGTTTCGGACGTCTAGCGTGACTTGCGAATCGAATTCCCAACTAATGCTTCGACCGATTTTGATGGTCGACCACTTATTATAAAGCTAAAGAGGTCTAGTTAACGAAAAATATACAACATTACATAAAAACTACATTGAAGCAGAAATACGCGTCATTTTGTAAATCTGAACTATCCAAAATCATCAAAATCATACATCTTTCCGTTTTTGTTAAATAAAACTGATTAAATTGGGCTTACAACTCCAAAACAAAAGTTTTCTCCATATTTATTTTACACCAAATAATACTGGATCCAAAATTATGTTCATAAAAGCGTTTTTAAAAAAAACATGTTTTTTCGGGTTAAATTTTAGAGTTTTTTTTTAATGTTTCGGACGTCTAGCGTGACTTGCGAATCGAATTCCCAACTAATGCTTCGACCGATTTTGATGGTCGACCACTGATTATAAAGCTGAAGAGGTCTAGCTAACGAAAAATATACAACATTACATAAAAACTACATTGAAGCAGAAATACGCGTCATTTTGTAAATCTGAACTATCCAAAATCATCAAAATCATACATCTTTCCGTTTTTGTTAAATAAAACTGATTAAATTGGGCTTACAACTCCAAAACAAAAGTTTTCTCCATATTTATTTTACACCAAATAATACTGGATCCAAAATTATGTTCATAAAAGCGTTTTTAAAAAAACATGTTTTTTCGGGGTTAAATTTTAGAGTTTTTTTAATGTTTCGGACGTGTAGCGTGACTTGCGAATCGAATTCCCAGCTAATGCTTCGACCGATTTTGATGGTCGACCACTTATTATAAAGCTAAAGAGGTCTAGTTAACCAAAAATATACAACATTACATAAAAACTACATTGAAACAGAAATACGCGTCATTTTGTAAATCTGAACTATCCAAAATCATCAAAATCATACATCTTTCAGTTTTTGTTAAATAAAACTGATTAAATTGGGCTTACAACTCCAAAACAAAAGTTTTCTCCATATTTATTTTACACCAAATAATACTGGATCCAAAATTATGTTCATAAAAGCGTTTTTAAAAAAACATGTTTTTTCGGGTTAAATTTTAGAGTTTTTTTTAATGTTTCGGACGTCTAGCGTGAGTTGCGAATCGAATTCCCAACTAATGCTTCGACCGATTTTGATGGTCGACCACTTATTATAAAGCTAAAGAGGTCTAGTTAACGAAAAATATACAACATTACATAAAAACTACATTGAAGCAGAAATACGCGTCATTTTGTAAATCTGAATTATCCAAAATCATCAAAATCATACATCTTTCCGTTTTTGTTAAATAAAACTGATTAAATTGGGCTTACAACTCCAAAACAAAAGTTTTCTCCATATTTATTTTACACCAAATAATACTGGATCCAAAATTATGTTCATAAAAGCGTTTTTAAAAAAACATGTTTTTTCGGGTTAAATTTTAGATTTTTTTTTAATGTTTCGGACGTCTAGCGTGAATTGCGAATCGAATTCCCAGCTAATGCTTCGACCGATTTTGATGGTCGACCACTTATTATAAAGCTAAAGAGGTCTAGTTAACGAAAAATATACAACATTACATAAAAACTACATTGAAGCAGAAATACGCGTCATTTTGTAAATCTGAACTATCCAAAATCATCAAAATCATACATCTTTCCGTGTTTGTTAAATAGAACTGATTAAATTGGGCTTACAATTCCAAAACAAAAGTTTTCTCCATATTTATTTTACACCAAATAATACTGGATCCAAAATTATGTTCATAAAAGCGTTTTTAAAAAAACATGTTTTTTCGGGTTAAATTTTAGAGTTTTTTTTAATGTTTCGGACGTCTAGCGTGACTTGCGAATCGAATTCCAATAAAACTGATCAAATTGGGCTTACAACTCCAAAACAAAAGTTTTCTCCATATTTATTTTACACCAAATAATACTGGATCCAAAATTATGTTCATAAAAGCGTTTTTAAAAAAACATGTTTTTTCGGGTTAAATTTTAGAGTTTTTTTTTAATGTTTCGGACGTCTAGCGTGACTTGCGAATCGAATTCCCAGCTAATGCTTCGACCGATTTTGATGGTCGACCACTTATTATAAAGCTAAAGAGGTCTAGTTAACGAAAAATATACAACATTACATAAAAACTACATTGAAGCAGAAATACGCGTCATTTTGTAAATCTGAACTATTTAAAATCATCAAAATCATACATCTTTCCGTTTTTGTTAAATAAAACTGATTAAATTGGGCTTACAACTCCAAAACAAAAGTTTTCTCCATATTTATTTTACACCAAATAATACTGGATCCAAAATTATGTTCATAAAAGCGTTTTTAAAAAAACATGTTTTTTTCGGGTTAAATTTTAGAGTTTTTTTTAATGTTTCGGACGTCTAGCGTGACTTGCGAATCGAATTCCCAACTAATGCTTCGACCGATTTTGATGGTCGACCACTGATTATAAAGCTGAAGAGGTCTAGTTAACGAAAAATATACAACATTACATAAAAACTACATTGAATCAGAAATACGCGTCATTTTGTAAATCTGAACTATCCAAAATCATCAAAATCATACATCTTTCCGTTTTTGTTAAATAAAACTGATTAAATTGGGCTTACAACTCCAAAACAAAAGTTTTCTCCATATTTATTTTACACCAAATAATACTGGATCCAAAATTATGTTCATAAAAGCGTTTTTAAAAAAACATGTTTTTTCGGGTTAAATTTTAGAGTTTTTTTTAATGTTTCGGACGTCTAGCGTGACTTGCGAATCGAATTCCCAGCTAATGCTTCGACCGATTTTGATGGTCGACCACTTATTATAAAGCTAAAGAGGTCTAGTTAACGAAAAATATACAACATTACATAAAAACTACATTGAAGCAGAAATACGCATCATTTTGTAAATCTGAACTATCCAAAATCATCAAAATCATACATCTTTCCGTTTTTGTTAAATAAAACTGATTAAATTGGGCTTACAACTCCAAAACAAAAGTTTTCTCCATATTTATTTTACACCAAATAATACTGGATCCAAAATTATGTTCATAAAAGCGTTTTTAAAAAAACATGTTTTTTCGGGTTAAATTTTAGAGTTTTTTTTAATGTTTCGGACGTCTAGCGTGACTTGCGAATCGAATTCCCAACTAATGCTTCGACCGATTTTGATGGTCGACCACTTATTATAAAGCTAAAGAGGTCTAGTTAACGAAAAATATACAACATTACATAAAAACTACATTGAAGCAGAAATACGCGTCATTTTGTAAATCTGAACTATCCAAAATCATCAAAATCATACATCTTTCCGTTTTTGTTAAATAAAACTGAATAAATTGGGCTTACAACTCCAAAACAAAAGTTTTCTCCATATTTATTTTACACCAAATAATACTGGATCCAAAATTATGTTCATAAAAGCGTTTTTAAAAAAACATGTTTTTTCGGGTTAAATTTTAGAGTTTTTTTTAATGTTTCGGACGTCTAGCGTGACTTGCGAATCGAATTCTCAGCTAATGCTTCGACCGATTTTGATGGTCGACCACTGATTATAAAGCTGAAGAGGTCTTGTTAACGAAAAATATACAACATTACATAAAAACTACATTGAAGCAGAAATACGCGTCATTTTGTAAATCTGAACTATCCAAAATCATCAAAATCATACATCTTTCCGTTTTTGTTAAATAAAACTGATTAAATTGGGCTTACAACTCCAAAACAAAAGTTTTCTCCATATTTATTTTACACCAAATAATACTGGATCCAAAATTATGTTCATAAAAGCGTTTTTAAAAAAACATGTTTTTTCGGGTTAAATTTTAGAGTTTTTTTTTAATGTTTCGGACGTCTAGCGTGACTTGCGAATCGAATTCCCAGCTAATGCTTCGACCGATTTTGATGGTCGACCACTTATTATAAAGCTAAAGAGGTCTAGTTAACGAAAAATATACAACATTACATAAAAACTACATTGAAGCAGAAATACGCGTCATTTTGTAAATCTGAACTATCCAAAATCATCAAAATCATACATCTTTCCGTTTTTGTTAAATAAAACTGATTAAATTGGGCTTACAACTCCAAAACAAAAGTTTTCTCCATATTTATTTTACACCAAATAATACTGGATCCAAAATTATGTTCATAAAAGCGTTTTTAAAAAAACATGTTTTTTCCGGTTAAATTTTAGAGTTTTTTTTAATGTTTCGGACGTCTAGCGTGACTTGCGAATCGAATTCCCAGCTAATGCTTCGACCGATTTTGATGGTCGACCACTTATTATAAAGCTAAAGAGGTCTAGTTAACGAAAAATATACAACATTACATAAAAACTACATTGAAGCAGAAATACGCGTCATTTTGTAAATCTGAACTATCCAAAATCATCAAAATCATACATCTTTCCGTTTTTGTTAAATAAAACTGATTAAATTGGAATTACAACTCCAAAACAAAAGTTTTCTCCATATTTATTTTACACCAAATAATACTGGATCCAAAATTATGTTCATAAAAGCGTTTTTAAAAAAACATGTTTTTTCGGGTTAAATTTTAGAGTTTTTTTTAATGTTTCGGACGTCTAGCGTGACTTGCGAATCGAATTCCCAGCTAATGCTTCGACCGATTTTGATGGTCGACCACTTATTATAAAGCTAAAGAGGTCTAGTTAACGAAAAATATACAACATTACATAAAAACTACATTGAAGCAGAAATACGCGTCATTTTGTAAATCTGAACTATCCAAAATCATCAAAATCATACATCTTTCCGTTTTTGTTAAATAAAACTGATTAAATTGGGCTTACAACTCCAAAACAAAAGTTTTCTCCATATTTATTTTACACCAAATAATACTGGATCCAAAATTATGTTCATAAAAGCGTTTTTAAAAAAACATGTTTTTTCGGGTTAAATTTTAGAGTTTTTTTTAATGTTTCGGACGTCTAGCGTGACTTGCGAATCGAATTCCCAACTAATGCTTCTACCGATTTTGATGGTCGACCACTGATTATAAAGCTGAAGAGGTCTAGTTAACGAAAAATATACAACATTACATAAAAACTACATTGAATCAGAAATACGCGTCATTTTGTAAATCTGAACTATCCAAAATCATCAAAATCATACATCTTTCAGTTTTTGTTAAATAAAACTGATTAAATTGGGCTTACAACTCCAAAACAAAAGTTTTCTCCATATTTATTTTACACCAAATAATACTGGATCCAAAATTATGTTCATAAAAGCGTTTTTAAAAAACATGTTTTTTCGGGTTAAATTTTAGAGTTTTTTTTAATGTTTCGGACGTCTAGCGTGACTTGCGAATCGAATTCCCAGCTAATGCTTCGACCGATTTTGATGGTCGACCACTTATTATAAAGCTAAAGAGGTCTAGTTAACGAAAAATATACAACATTACATAAAAACTACATTGAAGCAGAAATACGCGTCATTTTGTAAATCTGAACTATCCAAAATCATCAAAATCATACATCTTTCCGTTTTTGTTAAATAAAACTGATTAAATTGGGCTTACAACTCCAAAACAAAAGTTTTCTCCATATTTATTTTACACCAAATAAAACTGGATCCAAAATTATGTTCATAAAAGCGTTTTTAAAAAAACATGTTTTTTCGGGTTAAATTTTAGAGTTTTTTTTAATGTTTCGGACGTCTAGCGTGACTTGCGAATCGAATTCCCAGCTAATGCTTCGACCGATTTTGATGGTCGACCACTTATTATAAAGCTAAAGAAGTCTAGTTAACGAAAAATATACAACATTACATAAAAACTATATTGAAGCAGAAATACGCGTCATTTTGTAAATCTGAACTATCCAAAATCATCAAAATCATACATCTTTCCGTTTTTGTTAAATAAAACTGATTAAATTGGGCTTACAACTCCAAAACAAAAGTTTTCTCCATATTTATTTTACACCAAATAATACTGGATCCAAAATTATGTTCATAAAAGCGTTTTTAAAAAAACATGTTTTTTCGGGTTAAATTTTAGAGTTTTTTTTAATGTTTCGGACGTCTAGCGCGACTTGCGAATCGAATTCCCAGCTAATGCTTCGACCGATTTTGATGGTCGACCACTTATTATAAAGCTAAAGAGGTCTAGTTAACGAAAAATATACAACAGTACATAAAAACTACATTGAAGCAGAAATACGCGTCATTTTGTAAATCTGAACTATCCAGAATCATCAAAATCATACATCTTTCCGTTTTTGTTAAATAAAACTGATTAAATTGGGCTTACAACTCCAAAACAAAAGTTTTCTCCATATTTATTTTACACCAAATAATACTGGATCCAAAATTATGATCATAAAAGCGTTTTTAAAAAAACATGTTTTTTCGGGTTAAATTTTAGAGTTTTTTTTTAATGTTTCGGACGTCTAGCGTGACTTGCGAATCGAATTCCCAACTAATGCTTCGACCGATTTTGATGGTCGACCACTGATTATAAAGCTAAAGAGGTCTAGTTAACGAAAAATATACAACATTACATAAAAGCTACATTGAAGCAGAAATACGCGTCATTTTGTAAATCTGAACTATCCAAAATCATCAAAATCATACATCTTTCAGTTTTTGTTAAATAAAACTGATAAAATTGGGCTTACAACTCCAAAACAAAAGTTTTCTCCATATTTATTTTACACCAAATAATACTGGATCCAAAATTATGTTCATAAAAGCGTTTTTAAAAAAACATGTTTTTTCGGGTTAAATTTTAGAGTTTTTTTTAATGTTTCGGACGTCTAGCGTGACTTGCGAATCGAATTCCCAACTAATGCTTCGACCGATTTTGATGGTCGACCACTTATTATAAAGCTAAAGAGGTCTAGTTAACGAAAAATATACAACATTACATAAAAACTACATTGAAGCAGAAATACGCGTCATTTTGTAAATCTGAACTATCCAAAATCATCAAAATCATACATCTTTCCGTTTTTGTTAAATAAAACTGATTAAATTGGGCTTACAACTCCAAAACAAAAGTTTTCTCCAGATTTATTTTACACCAAATAATACTGGATCCAAAATTATGTTCATAAAAGCGTTTTTAAAAAAACATGTTTTTTCGGGTTAAATTTTAGAGTTTTTTTTAATGTTTCGGACGTCTAGCGTGACTTGCGAATCGAATTCCCAGCTAATGCTTCGACCGATTTTGATGGTCGACCACTTATTATAAAGCTAAAGAGGTCTAGTTAACGAAAAATATACAACATTACATAAAAACTACATTGAAGCAGAAATACGCGTCATTTTGTAAATCTGAACTATCCAAAATCATCAAAATCATACATCTTTCCGTTTTTGTTAAATAAAACTGATTAAATTGGGCTTACAACTCCAAAACAAAAGTTTTCTCCATATTTATTTTACACCAAATAATACTGGATCCAAAATTATGTTCATAAAAGCGTTTTTAAAAAAACATGTTTTTTCGGGTTAAATTTTAGAGTTTTTTTTAATGTTTCGGACGTCTAGCGTGACTTGCGAATCGAATTCCCAGCTAATGCTTCGACCGATTTTGATGGTCGACCACTTATTATAAAGCTAAAGAGGTCTAGTTAACGAAAAATATACAACATTACATAAAAACTACATTGAAGCAGAAATACGCGTCGTTTTGTAAATCTGAACTATCCAAAATCATCAAAATCATACATCTTTCCGTTTTTGTTAAATAAAACTGATTAAATTGGGCTTACAACTCCAAAACAAAAGTTTTCTCCATATTTATTTTACACCAAATAATACTGGATCCAAAATTATGTTCATAAAAGCGTTTTTAAAAAAACATGTTTTTTCGGGTTAAATTTTAGAGTTTTTTTTAATGTTTCGGACGTCTAGCGTGACTTGCGAATCGAATTCCCAGCTAATGCTTCGACCGATTTTGATGGTCGACCACTTATTATAAAGCTAAAGAGGTCTAGTTAACGAAAAATATACAACATTACATAAAAACTACATTGAAGCAGAAATACGCGTCATTTTGTAAATCTGAACTATCCAAAATCATCAAAATCATACATCTTTCAGTTTTTGTTAAATAAAACTGATCAAATTGGGCTTACAACTCCAAAACAAAAGTTTTCTCCATATTTATTTTACACCAAATAATACTGGATCCAAAATTATGTTCATAAAAGCGTTTTTAAAAAAACATGTTTTTTCGGGTTAAATTTTAGAGTTTTTTTTAATGTTTCGGACGTCTAGCGTGACTTGCGAATCGAATTCCCAACTAATGCTTCGACCGATTTTGATGGTCGACCACTTATTATAAAGCTAAAGAGGTCTAGTTAACGAAAAATATACAACATTACATAAAAACTACATTGAAGCAGAAATACGCGTCATTTTGTAAATCTGAACTATCCAAAATCATCAAAATCATACATCTTTCCGTTTTTGTTAAATAAAACTGATTAAATTGGGCTTACAACTCCAAAACAAAAGTTTTCGCCATATTTATTTTACACCAAATAATACGGGATCCAAAATTATGTTCATAAAAGCGTTTTTAAAAAAACATGTTTTTTCGGGTTAAATTTTAGAGTTTTTTTTAATGTTTCGGACGTCTAGCGTGACTTGCGAATCGAATTCCCAGCTAATGCTTCGACCGATTTTGATGGTGGACCACTGATTATAAAGCTGAAGAGGTCTAGTTAACGAAAAATATACAACATTACATAAAAACTACATTGAAGCAGAAATACGTGTCATTTTGTAAATCTGAACTATCCAAAATCATCAAAATCATACATTTTTCCGTTTTTGTTAAATAAAACTGATTAAATTGGGCTTACAACTCCAAAACAAAAGTTTTCTCCATATTTATTTTACACCAAATAATACTGGATCCAAAATTATGTTCATAAAAGCGTTTTTAAAAAAACATGTTTTTTCGGGTTAAATTTTAGAGTTTTTTTTAATGTTTCGGACGTCTAGCGTGACTTGCGAATCGAATTCCCAGCTAATGCTTCGACCGATTTTGATGGTCGACCACTTATTATAAAGCTAAAGAGGTCTAGTTAACGAAAAATATACAACATTACATAAAAACTACATTGAAGCAGAAATACGCGTCATTTTGTAAATCTGAACTATCCAAAATCATCAAAATCATACATCATTCCGTTTTTGTTAAATAAAACTGATTAAATTGGGCTTACAACTCCAAAACAAAAGTTTTCTCCATATTTATTTTACACCAAATAATACTGGATCCAAAATTATGTTCATAAAAGCGTTTTTGAAAAAACATGTTTTTTCGGGTTAAATTTTAGAGTTTTTTTTAATGTTTCGGACGTCTAGCGTGACTTGCGAATCGAATTCCCAACTAATGCTTCGACCGATTTTGATGGTCGACCACTGATTATAAAGCTGAAGAGGTCTAGTTAACGAAAAATATACAACAATACATAAAAACTACATTGAATCAGAAATACGCGTCATTTTGTAAATCTGAACTATCCAAAATCATCAAAATCATACATCTTTCAGTTTTTGTTAAATAAAACTGATTAAATTGGGCTTACAACTCCAAAACAAAAGTTTTCTCCATATTTATTTTACACCAAATAATACTGGATCCAAAATTATGTTCATAAAAGCGTTTTTAAAAAAACATGTTTTTTCGGGTTAAATTTTAGAGTTTTTTTTAATGTTTCGGACGTCTAGCGCGACTTGCGAATCGAATTCCCAGCTAATGCTTCGACCGATTTTGATGGTCGACCACTTATTATAAAGCTAAAGAGGTCTAGTTAACGAAAAATATACAACAGTACATAAAAACTACATTGAAGCAGAAATACGCGTCATTTTGTAAATCTGAACTATCCAGAATCATCAAAATCATACATCTTTCCGTTTTTGTTAAATAAAACTGATTAAATTGGGCTTACAACTCCAAAACAAAAGTTTTCTCCATATTTATTTTACACCAAATAATACTGGATCCAAAATTATGATCATAAAAGCGTTTTTAAAAAAACATGTTTTTTCGGGTTAAATTTTAGAGTTTTTTTTTTATGTTTCGGACGTCTAGCGTGACTTGCGAATCGAATTCCCAACTAATGCTTCGACCGATTTTGATGGTCGACCACTGATTATAAAGCTAAAGAGGTCTAGTTAACGAAAAATATACAACATTACATAAAAGCTACATTGAAGCAGAAATACGCGTCATTTTGTAAATCTGAACTATCCAAAATCATCAAAATCATACATCTTTCAGTTTTTGTTAAATAAAACTGATAAAATTGGGCTTACAACTCCAAAACAAAAGTTTTCTCCATATTTATTTTACACCAAATAATACTGGATCCAAAATTATGTTCATAAAAGCGTTTTTAAAAAAACATGTTTTTTCGGGTTAAATTTTAGAGTTTTTTTTAATGTTTCGGACGTCTAGCGTGACTTGCGAATCGAATTCCCAACTAATGCTTCGACCGATTTTGATGGTCGACCACTTATTATAAAGCTAAAGAGGTCTAGTTAACGAAAAATATACAACATTACATAAAAACTACATTGAAGCAGAAATACGCGTCATTTTGTAAATCTGAACTATCCAAAATCATCAAAATCATACATCTTTCCGTTTTTGTTAAATAAAACTGATTAAATTGGGCTTACAACTCCAAAACAAAAGTTTTCTCCAGATTTATTTTACACCAAATAATACTGGATCCAAAATTATGTTCATAAAAGCGTTTTTAAAAAAACATGTTTTTTCGGGTTAAATTTTAGAGTTTTTTTTAATGTTTCGGACGTCTAGCGTGACTTGCGAATCGAATTCCCAGCTAATGCTTCGACCGATTTTGATGGTCGACCACTTATTATAAAGCTAAAGAGGTCTAGTTAACGAAAAATATACAACATTACATAAAAACTACATTGAAGCAGAAATACGCGTCATTTTGTAAATCTGAACTATCCAAAATCATCAAAATCATACATCTTTCCGTTTTTGTTAAATAAAACTGATTAAATTGGGCTTACAACTCCAAAACAAAAGTTTTCTCCATATTTATTTTACACCAAATAATACTGGATCCAAAATGATGTTCATAAAAGCGTTTTTAAAAAAACATGTTTTTTCGGGTAAAATTTTAGAGTTTTTTTTAATGTTTCGGACGTCTAGCGTGACTTGCGAATCGAATTCCCAGCTAATGCTTCGACCGATTTTGATGGTCGACCACTTATTATAAAGCTAAAGAGGTCTAGTTAACGAAAAATATACAACATTACATAAAAACTACATTGAAGCAGAAATACGCGTCATTTTGTAAATCTGAACTATCCAAAATCATCAAAATCATACATCTTTCCGTTTTTGTTAAATAAAACTGATTAAATTGGGCTTACAACTCCAAAACAAAAGTTTTCTCCATATTTATTTTACACCAAATAATACTGGATCCAAAATTATGTTCATAAAAGCGTTTTTAAAAAAACATGTTTTTTCGGGTTAAATTTTAGAGTTTTTTTTAATGTTTCGGACGTCTAGCGTGACTTGCGAATCGAATTCCCAGCTAATGCTTCGACCGATTTTGATGGTCGACCACTTATTATAAAGCTAAAGAGGTCTAGTTAACGAAAAAAATACAACATTACATAAAAACTACATTGAAGCAGAAATACGCGTCATTTTGTAAATCTGAACTATCCAAAATCATCAAAATCATACATCTTTCAGTTTTTGTTAAATAAAACTGATCAAATTGGGCTTACAACTCCAAAACAAAAGTTTTCTCCATATTTATTTTACACCAAATAATACTGGATCCAAAATTATGTTCATAAAAGCGTTTTTAAAAAAACATGTTTTTTCGGGTTAAATTTTAGAGTTTTTTTTAATGTTTCGGACGTCTAGCGTGACTTGCGAATCGAATTCCCAACTAATGCTTCGACCGATTTTGATGGTCGACCACTTATTATAAAGCTAAAGAGGTCTAGTTAACGAAAAATATACAACATTACATAAAAACTACATTGAAGCAGAAATACGCGTCATTTTGTAAATCTGAACTATCCAAAATCATCAAAATCATACATCTTTCCGTTTTTGTTAAATAAAACTGATTAAATTGGGCTTACAACTCCAAAACAAAAGTTTTCTCCATATTTATTTTACACCAAATAATACTGGATCCAAAATTATGTTCATAAAAGCGTTTTTAAAAAAACATGTTTTTTCGGGTTAAATTTTAGAGTTTTTTTTAATGTTTCGGACGTCTAGCGTGACTTGCGAATCGAATTCCCAGCTAATGCTTCGACCGATTTTGATGGTCGACCACTTATTATAAAGCTAAAGAGGTCTAGTTAACGAAAAATATACAACATTACATAAAAACTACATTGAAGCAGAAATACGCGTCATTTTGTAAATCTGAACTATCCAAAATCATCAAAATCATACATCATTCCGTTTTTGTTAAATAAAACTGATTAAATTGGGCTTACAACTCCAAAACAAAAGTTTTCTCCATATTTATTTTACACCAAATAATACTGGATCCAAAATTATGTTCATAAAAGCGTTTTTGAAAAAACATGTTTTTTCGGGTTAAATTTTAGAGTTTTTTTTAATGTTTCGGACGTCTAGCGTGACTTGCGAATCGAATTCCCAACTAATGCTTCGACCGATTTTGATGGTCGACCACTGATTATAAAGCTGAAGAGGTCTAGTTAACGAAAAATATACAACAATACATAAAAACTACATTGAATCAGAAATACGCGTCATTTTGTAAATCTGAACTATCCAAAATCATCAAAATCATACATCTTTCAGTTTTTGTTAAATAAAACTGATTAAATTGGGCTTACAACTCCAAAACAAAAGTTTTCTCCATATTTATTTTACACCAAATAATACTGGATCCAAAATTATGTTCATAAAAGCGTTTTGAAAAAAACATGTTTTTTCGGGTTAAATTTTAGAGTTTTTTTTAATGTTTCGGACGTCTAGCGCGACTTGCGAATCGAATTCCCAGCTAATGCTTCGACCGATTTTGATGGTCGACCACTTATTATAAAGCTAAAGAGGTCTAGTTAACGAAAAATATACAACAGTACATAAAAACTACATTGAAGCAGAAATACGCGTCATTTTGTAAATCTGAACTATCCAGAATCATCAAAATCATACATCTTTCCGTTTTTGTTAAATAAAACTGATTAAATTGGGCTTACAACTCCAAAACAAAAGTTTTCTCCATATTTATTTTACACCAAATAATACTGGATCCAAAATTATGATCATAAAAGCGTTTTTAAAAAAACATGTTTTTTCGGGTTAAATTTTAGAGTTTTTTTTTTATGTTTCGGACGTCTAGCGTGACTTGCGAATCGAATTCTTAACTAATGCTTCGACCGATTTTGATGGTCGACCACTGATTATAAAGCTAAAGAGGTCTAGTTAACGAAAAATATACAACATTACATAAAAGCTACATTGAAGCAGAAATACGCGTCATTTTGTAAATCTGAACTATCCAAAATCATCAAAATCATACATCTTTCAGTTTTTGTTAAATAAAACTGATAAAATTGGGCTTACAACTCCAAAACAAAAGTTTTCTCCATATTTATTTTACACCAAATAATACTGGATCCAAAATTATGTTCATAAAAGCGTTTTTAAAAAAACATGTTTTTTCGGGTTAAATTTTAGAGTTTTTTTTAATGTTTCGGACGTCTAGCGTGACTTGCGAATCGAATTCCCAACTAATGCTTCGACCGATTTTGATGGTCGACCACTTATTATAAAGCTAAAGAGGTCTAGTTAACGAAAAATATACAACATTACATAAAAACTACATTGAAGCAGAAATACGCGTCATTTTGTAAATCTGAACTATCCAAAATCATCAAAATCATACATCTTTCCGTTTTTGTTAAATAAAACTGATTAAATTGGGCTTACAACTCCAAAACAAAAGTTTTCTCCAGATTTATTTTACACCAAATAATACTGGATCCAAAATTATGTTCATAAAAGCGTTTTTAAAAAAACATGTTTTTTCGGGTTAAATTTTAGAGTTTTTTTTAATGTTTCGGACGTCTAGCGTGACTTGCGAATCGAATTCCCAGCTAATGCTTCGACCGATTTTGATGGTCGACCACTTATTATAAAGCTAAAGAGGTCTAGTTAACGAAAAATATACAACATTACATAAAAACTACATTGAAGCAGAAATACGCGTCATTTTGTAAATCTGAACTATCCAAAATCATCAAAATCATACATCTTTTCGTTTTTGTTAAATAAAACTGATTAAATTGGGCTTACAACTCCAAAACAAAAGTTTTCTCCATATTTATTTTACACCAAATAATACTGGATCCAAAATGATGTTCATAAAAGCGTTTTTAAAAAAACATGTTTTTTCGGGTAAAATTTTAGAGTTTTTTTTAATGTTTCGGACGTCTAGCGTGACTTGCGAATCGAATTCCCAGCTAATGCTTCGACCGATTTTGATGGTCGACCACTTATTATAAAGCTAAAGAGGTCTAGTTAACGAAAAATATACAACATTACATAAAAACTACATTGAAGCAGAAATACGCGTCATTTTGTAAATCTGAACTATCCAAAATCATCAAAATCATACATCTTTCCGTTTTTGTTAAATAAAACTGATTAAATTGGGCTTACAACTCCAAAACAAAAGTTTTCTCCATATTTATTTTACACCAAATAATACTGGATCCAAAATTATGTTCATAAAAGCGTTTTTAAAAAAACATGTTTTTTCGGGTTAAATTTTAGAGTTTTTTTTAATGTTTCGGACGTCTAGCGTGACTTGCGAATCGAATTCCCAGCTAATGCTTCGACCGATTTTGATGGTCGACCACTTATTATAAAGCTAAAGAGGTCTAGTTAACGAAAAAAATACAACATTACATAAAAACTACATTGAAGCAGAAATACGCGTCATTTTGTAAATCTGAACTATCCAAAATCATCAAAATCATACATCTTTCAGTTTTTGTTAAATAAAACTGATCAAATTGGGCTTACAACTCCAAAACAAAAGTTTTCTCCATATTTATTTTACACCAAATAATACTGGATCCAAAATTATGTTCATAAAAGCGTTTTTAAAAAAACATGTTTTTTCGGGTTAAATTTTAGAGTTTTTTTTAATGTTTCGGACGTCTAGCGTGACTTGCGAATCGAATTCCCAACTAATGCTTCGACCGATTTTGATGGTCGACCACTTATTATAAAGCTAAAGAGGTCTAGTTAACGAAAAATATACAACATTACATAAAAACTACATTGAAGCAGAAATACGCGTCATTTTGTAAATCTGAACTATCCAAAATCATCAAAATCATACATCTTTCCGTTTTTGTTAAATAAAACTGATTAAATTGGGCTTACAACTCCAAAACAAAAGTTTTCTCCATATTTATTTTACACCAAATAATACTGGATCCAAAATTATGTTCATAAAAGCGTTTTTAAAAAAACATGTTTTTTCGGGTTAAATTTTAGAGTTTTTTTTAATGTTTCGGACGTCTAGCGTGACTTGCGAATCGAATTCCCAGCTAATGCTTCGACCGATTTTGATGGTGGACCACTGATTATAAAGCTGAAGAGGTCTAGTTAACGAAAAATATACAATATTACATAAAAACTACATTGAAGCAGAAATACGCGTCATTTTGTAAATCTGAACTATCCAAAATCATCAAAATCATACATTTTTCCGTTTTTGTTAAATAAAACTGATTAAATTGGGCTTACAACTCCAAAACAAAAGTTTTCTCCATATTTATTTTACACCAAATAATACTGGATCCAAAATTATGTTCATAAAAGCGTTTTTAAAAAAACATGTTTTTTCGGGTTAAATTTTAGAGTTTTTTTTAATGTTTCGGACGTCTAGCGTGACTTGCGAATCGAATTCCCAGCTAATGCTTCGACCGATTTTGATGGTCGACCACTTATTATAAAGCTAAAGAGGTCTAGTTAACGAAAAATATACAACATTACATAAAAACTACATTGAAGCAGAAATACGCGTCATTTTGTAAATCTGAACTATCCAAAATCATCAAAATCATACATCATTCCGTTTTTGTTAAATAAAACTGATTAAATTGGGCTTACAACTCCAAAACAAAAGTTTTCTCCATATTTATTTTACAGCAAATAATACTGGATCCAAAATTATGTTCATAAAAGCGTTTTTAAAAAAACATGTTTTTTCGGGCTAAATTTTAGCGTTTTTTTTAATGTTTCGGACGTCTAGCGTGACTTGCGAATCGAATTCCCAACTAATGCTTCGACCGATTTTGATGGTCGACCACTGATTATAAAGCTGAAGAGGTCTAGTTAACGAAAAATATACAACAATACATAAAAACTACATTGAATCAGAAATACGCGTCATTTTGTAAATCTGAACTATCCAAAATCATCAAAATCATACATCTTTCAGTTTATGTTAAATAAAACTGATTAAATTGGGCTTACAACTCCAAAACAAAAGTTTTCTCCATATTTATTTTACACCAAATAATACTGGATCCAAAATTATGTTCATAAAAGCGTTTTTAAAAAAACATGTTTTTTCGGGTTAAATTTTAGAGTTTTTTTTTAATGTTTCGGACGTCTAGCGTGACTTGCGAATCGAATTCCCAGCTAATGCTTCGACCGATTTTGATGGTCGACCACTTATTATAAAGCTAAAGAGGTCTAGTTAACGAAAAATATACAACATTACATAAAAACTACATTGAAGCAGAAATACGCGTCATTTTGTAAATCTGAACTATCCAAAATCATCAAAATCATACATCTTTCCGTTTTTGTTAAATAAAACTAATTAAATTGGGCTTACAACTCCAAAACAAAAGTTTTCTCCATATTTATTTTACACCAAATAATACTGGATCCAAAATTATGTTCATAAAAGCGTTTTTAAAAAAACATGTTTTTTCGGGTTAAATTTTAGAGTTTTTTTAATGTTTCGGACGTCTAGCGTGACTTGCGAATCGAATTCCCAGCTAATGCTTCGACCGATTTTGATGGTCGACCACTTATTATAAAGCTAAAGAGGTCTAGTTAACGAAAAATATACAACATTACATAAAAACTACATTGAAGCAGAAATACGCGTCATTTTGTAAATCTGAACTATCCAAAATCATCAAAATCATACATCTTTCCGTTTTTGTTAAATAAAACTGATTAAATTGGGCTTACAACTCCAAAACAAAAGTTTTCTCCATATTTATTTTACACCAAATAATACTGGATCCAAAATTATGTTCATAAAAGCGTTTTTAAAAAAAACATGTTTTTTCGGGTTAAATTTTAGAGTTTTTCTTAATGTTTCGGACGTCTAGCGTGACTTGCGAATCGAATTCCCAGCTAATGCTTCGACCGATTTTGATGGTCGACCACTTATTATAAAGCTAAAGAGGTCTAGTTAACGAAAAATATACAACATTACATAAAAACTACATTGAAGCAGAAATACGCGTCATTTTGTAAATCTGAACTATCCAAAATCATCAAAATCATACATCTTTCCGTTTTTGTTAAATAAAACTGATTAAATTGGGCTTACAACTCCAAAACAAAAGTTTTCTCCATATTTATTTTACACCAAATAATACTGGATCCAAAATTATGTTCATAAAAGCGTTTTTAAAAAAACATGTTTTTTCGGGTTAAATTTTAGAGTTTTTTTTTAATGTTTCGGACGTCTAGCGTGACTTGCGAATCGAATTCCCAGCTAATGCTTCGACCGATTTTGATGGTCGACCACTTATTATAAAGCTAAAGAGGTCTAGTTAACGAAAAATATACAACATTACATAAAAACTACATTGAAGCAGAAATACGCGTTATTTTGTAAATCTGAACTATCCAAAATCATCAAAATCATACATCTTTCCGTTTTTGTTAAATAAAACTGATTAAATTGGGCTTACAACTCCAAAACAAAAGTTTTCTCGATATTTATTTTACACCAAATAATACTGGATCCAAAATTATGTTCATAAAAGCGTTTTTAAAAAAACATGTTTTTTCGGGTTAAATTTTAGAGTTTTTTTTAATGTTTCGGACGTCTAGCGTGACTTGCGAATCGAATTCCCAACTAATGCTTCGACCGATTTTGATGGTCGACCACTTATTATAAAGCTAAAGAAGTCTAGTTAACGAAAAATATACAACATTACATAAAAACTACATTGAAGCAGAAATACGCGTCATTTTGTAAATCTGAACTATCCAAAATCATCAAAATCATACATCTTTCCGTTTTTGTTAAATAAAACTGATTAAATTGGGCTTACAACTCCAAAACAAAAGTTTTCTCCATATTTATTTTACACCAAATAATACTGGATCCAAAATTATGTTCATAAAAGCGTTTTTAAAAAAACATGTTTTTTCGGGTTAAATTTTCGAGTTTTTTTAATGTTTCGGACGTCTAGCGTGACTTGCGAATCGAATTCCCAGCTAATGCTTCGACCTATTTTGATGGTCGACCACTTATTATAAAGCTAAAGAGGTCTAGTTAACGAAAAATATACAACATTACATAAAAACTACATTGAAGCAGAAATACGCGTCATTTTTTAAATCTGAACTATCCAAAATCATCAAAATCATACATCTTTCCGTTTTTGTTAAATAAAACTGATTAAATTGGGCTTACAACTCCAAAACAAAAGTTTTCTCCATATTTATTTTACACCAAATAATACTGGATCCAAAATTATGTTCATAAAAGCGTTTTTAAAAAAACATGTTTTTTTCGGGTTAAATTTTAGAGTTTTTTTTAATGTTTCGGACGTCTAGCGTGACTTGCGAATCGAATTCCCAGCTAATGCTTCGACCGATTTTGATGGTCGACCACTGATTATAAAGCTAAAGAGGTCTAGTTAACGAAAAATATACAACATTACATAAAAACTACATTGAAGCAGAAATACGCGTCTTTTTGTAAATCTGAACTATCCAAAATCATCAAAATCATACATCTTTCCGTTTTTGTTAAATAAAACTGATTAAATTGGGCTTACAACTCCAAAACAAAAGTTTTCTCCATATTTATTTTACACCAAATAATACTGGATCCAAAATTATGTTCATAAAAGCGTTTTTAAAAAAACATGTTTTTTCGGGTTAAATTTTAGAGTTTTTTTTAATGTTTCGGACGTCTAGCGTGACTTGCGAATCGAATTCCCAGCTAATGCTTCGACCGATTTTGATGGTCGACCACTTATTATAAAGCTAAAGAGGTCTAGTTAACGAAAAATATACAACATTACATAAAAACTACATTGAAGCAGAAATACGCGTCATTTTGTAAATCTGAACTATCCAAAATCATCAAAATCATACATCTTTCCGTTTTTGTTAAATAAAACTGATTAAATTGGGCTTACAACTCCAAAACAAAAGTTTTCTCCATATTTATTTTACACCAAATAATACTGGATCCAAAATTATGTTCATAAAAGCGTTTTTAAAAAAACATGTTTTTTCGGGTTAAATTTTAGAGTTTTTTTTTAATGTTTCGGACGTCTAGCGTGACTTGCGAATCGAATTCCCAACTAATGCTTCGACCGATTTTGATGGTCGACCACTTATTATAAAGCTAAAGAGGTCTAGTTAACGAAAAATATACAACATTACATAAAAACTACATTGAAGCAGAACTACGCGTCATTTTGTAAATCTGAACTATCCAAAATCATCAAAATCATACATCTTTCCGTTTTTGTTAAATAAAACTTATTAAATTGGGCTTACAACTCCAAAACAAAAGTTTTCTCCATATTTATTTTACACCAAATAATACTGGATCCAAAATTATGTTCATAAAAGCGTTTTTAAAAAAACATGTTTTTTCGGGTTAAATTTTAGAGTTTTTTTTAATGTTTCGGACGTCTAGCGTGACTTGCGAATCGAATTCCCAGCTAATGCTTCGACCGATTTTGATGGTCGACCACTTATTATAAAGCTAAAGAGGTCTAGTTAACGAAAAATATACAACATTAAATTGAATCAGAAATACGCGTCATTTTGTAAATCTGAACTATCCAAAATCATCAAAATCATACATCTTTCCGTTTTTGTTAAATAAAACTGATTAAATTGGGCTTACAACTCCAAAACAAAAGTTTTCTCCATATTTATTTTACACCAAATAATACTGGATCCAAAATTATGTTCATAAAAGCGTTTTTAAAAAAACATGTTTTTTCGGGTTAAATTTTCGAGTTTTTTTAATGTTTCGGACGTCTAGCGTGACTTGCGAATCGAATTCCCAGCTAATGCTTCGACCTATTTTGATGGTCGACCACTTATTATAAAGCTAAAGAGGTCTAGTTAACGAAAAATATACAACATTACATAAAAACTACATTGAAGCAGAAATACGCGTCATTTTTTAAATCTGAACTATCCAAAATCTGGATCCAATATTATGTTCATAAAAGCGTTTTTAAAAAAACATGTTTTTTCGGGTTAAATTTTAGAGTTTTTTTTAATGTTTCGGACGTCTAGCGTGACTTGCGAATCGAATTCCCAGCTAATGCTTCGACCGATTTTGATGGTCGACCACTGATTATAAAGCTAAAGAGGTCTAGTTAACGAAAAATATACAACATTACATAAAAACTACATTGAAGCAGAAATACGCGTCATGTTGTAAATCTGAACTATCCAAAATCATCAAAATCATACATCTTTCCGTTTTTGTTAAATAAAACTGATTAAATTGGGCTTACAACTCCAAAACAAAAGTTTTCTCCATATTTATTTTACACCAAATAATACTGGATCCAAAATTATGTTCATAAAAGCGTTTTTAAAAAAACATGTTTTTTCGGGTTAAATTTTAGAGTTTTTTTTTAATGTTTCGGACGTCTAGCGTGACTTGCGAATCGAATTCCCAGCTAATGCTTCGACCGATTTTGATGGTCGACCACTTATTATAAAGCTAAAGAGGTCTAGTTAACGAAAAATATACAACATTACATAAAAACTACATTGAAGCAGAAATACGCGTCATTTTGTAAATCTGAACTATCCAAAATCATCAAAATCATACATCTTTCCGTTTTTGTTAAATAAAACTGATTAAATTGGGCTTACAACTCCAAAACAAAAGTTTTCTCCATATTTATTTTACACCAAATAATACTGGATCCAAAATTATGTTCATAAAAGCGTTTTTAAAAAAACATGTTTTTTCGGGTTAAATTTTAGAGTTTTTTTTTAATGTTTCGGACGTCTAGCGTGACTTGCGAATCGAATTCCCAACTAATGCTTCGACCGATTTTGATGGTCGACCACTTATTATAAAGCTAAAGAGGTCTAGTTAACGAAAAATATACAACATTACATAAAAACTACATTGAAGCAGAACTACGCGTCATTTTGTAAATCTGAACTATCCAAAATCATCAAAATCATACATCTTTCCGTTTTTGTTAAATAAAACTTATTAAATTGGGCTTACAACTCCAAAACAAAAGTTTTCTCCATATTTATTTTACACCAAATAATACTGGATCCAAAATTATGTTCATAAAAGCGTTTTTAAAAAAACATGTTTTTTCGGGTTAAATTTTAGAGTTTTTTTTAATGTTTCGGACGTCTAGCGTGACTTGCGAATCGAATTCCCAGCTAATGCTTCGACCGATTTTGATGGTCGACCACTTATTATAAAGCTAAAGAGGTCTAGTTAACGAAAAATATACAACATTACATTGAATCAGAAATACGCGTCATTTTGTAAATCTGAACTATCCAAAATCATCAAAATCATACATCTTTCCGTTTTTGTTAAATAAAACTGATTAAATTGGGCTTACAACTCCAAAACAAAAGTTTTCTCCATATTTATTTTACACCAAATAATACTGGATCCAAAATTATGTTCATAAAAGCGTTTTTAAAAAAACATGTTTTTTCGGGTTAAATTTTAGAGTTTTTTTTAATGTTTCGGACGTCTAGCGTGACTTGCGAATCGAATTCCCAGCTAATGCTTCGACCGATTTTGATGGTCGACCACTTATTATAAAGCTAAAGAGGTCTAGTTAACGAAAAATATACAACATTACATAAAAACTACATTGAAGCAGAAATACGCGTCATTTTGTAAATCTGAACTATCCAAAATCATCAAAATCATACATCTTTCGGTTTTTGTTAAATAAAACTGATTAAATTGGGCTTACAACTCCAAAACAAAAGTTTTCTCCATATTTATTTTACACCAAATAATACTGGATCCAAAATTATGTTCATAAAAGCGTTTTTAAAAAAACATGTTTTTTCGGGTTAAATTTTAGAGTTTTTTTTTAATGTTTCGGACGTCTAGCGTGACTTGCGAATCGAATTCCCAGCTAATGCTTCGACCGATTTTGATGGTCGACCACTTATTATAAAGCTAAAGAGGTCTAGTTAACGAAAAATATACAACATTACATAAAAACTACATTGAAGCAGAAATACGCGTCATTTTGTAAATCTGAACTATCCAAAATCATCAAAATCATACATCTTTCCGTTTTTGTTAAATAAAACTGATTAAATTGGGCTTACAACTCCAAAACAAAAGTTTTCTCCATATTTATTTTACACCAAATAATACTGGATCCAAAATTATGTTCATAAAAGCGTTTTTAAAAAAACATGTTTTTTCGGGTTAAATTTTAGAGTTTTTTTTTAATGTTTCGGACGTCTAGCGTGACTTGCGAATCGAATTCCCAACTAATGCTTCGACCGATTTTGATGGTCGACCACTTATTATAAAGCTAAAGAGGTCTAGTTAACGAAAAATATACAACATTACATAAAAACTACATTGAAGCAGAACTACGCGTCATTTTGTAAATCTGAACTATCCAAAATCATCAAAATCATACATCTTTCCGTTTTTGTTAAATAAAACTTATTAAATTGGGCTTACAACTCCAAAACAAAAGTTTTCTCCATATTTATTTTACACCAAATAATACTGGATCCAAAATTATGTTCATAAAAGCGTTTTTAAAAAAACATGTTTTTTCGGGTTAAATTTTAGAGTTTTTTTTAATGTTTCGGACGTCTAGCGTGACTTGCGAATCGAATTCCCAGCTAATGCTTCGACCGATTTTGATGGTCGACCACTTATTATAAAGCTAAAGAGGTCTAGTTAACGAAAAATATACAACATTACATTGAATCAGAAATACGCGTCATTTTGTAAATCTGAACTATCCAAAATCATCAAAATCATACATCTTTCCGTTTTTGTTAAATAAAACTGATTAAATTGGGCTTACAACTCCAAAACAAAAGTTTTCTCCATATTTATTTTACACCAAATAATACTGGATCCAAAATTATGTTCATAAAAGCGTTTTTAAAAAAACATGTTTTTTCGGGTTAAATTTTAGAGTTTTTTTTAATGTTTCGGACGTCTAGCGTGACTTGCGAATCGAATTCCCAGCTAATGCTTCGACCGATTTTGATGGTCGACCACTTATTATAAAGCTAAAGAGGTCTAGTTAACGAAAAATATACAACATTACATAAAAACTACATTGAAGCAGAAATACGCGTCATTTTGTAAATCTGAACTATCCAAAATCATCAAAATCATACATCTTTCCGTTTTTGTTAAATAAAACTGATTAAATTGGGCTTACAACTCCAAAACAAAAGTTTTCTCCATATTTATTTTACACCAAATAATACTGGATCCAAAATTATGTTCATAAAAGCGTTTTTAAAAAAACATGTTTTTTCGGGTTAAATTTTAGAGTTTTTTTTAATGTTTCGGACGTCTAGCGTGACTTGCGAATCGAATTCCCAGCTAATGCTTCGACCGATTTTGATGGTCGACCACTTATTATAAAGCTAAAGAGGTCTAGTTAACGAAAAATATACAACATTACATAAAAACTACATTGAAGCAGAAATACGCGTCATTTTGTAAATCTGAACTATCCAAAATCATCAAAATCATACATCTTTCCGTTTTTGTTAAATAAAACTGATTAAATTGGGCTTACAACTCCAAAACAAAAGTTTTCTCCATATTTATTTTACACCAAATAATACTGGATCCAAAATTATGTTCATAAAAGCGTTTTTAAAAAAACATGTTTTTTCGGGTTAAATTTGAGAGTTTTTTTAATGTTTCGGACGTCTAGCGTGACTTGCGAATCGAATTCAAAGCTAATGCTTCGACCGATTTTGATGGTCGACCACTAATTACAAAGCTAAAGAGGTCTAGTTAACGAAAAATATACAACATTACATAAAAACTACATTGAAGCAGAAATACGCGTCATTTTGTAAATCTGAACTATCCAAAATCATCAAAATCATACATCTTTCCGTTTTTGTTAAATAAAACTGATTAAATTGGGCTTACAACTCCAAAACAAAAGTTTTCTCCATATTTATTTTACACCAAATAATACTGGATCCAAAATTATGTTCATAAAAGCGTTTTTAAAAAAACATGTTTTTTCGGGTTAAATTTTAGAGTTTTTTTTAATGTTTCGGACGTCTAGCGTGACTTGCGAATCGAATTCCCAGCTAATGCTTCGACCGATTTTGATGGTCGACCACTTATTATAAAGCTAAAGAGGTCTAGTTAACGAAAAATATACAACATTACATTAAAACTACATTGAAGCAGAAATACGCGTCATTTTGTAAATCTGAACTATCCAAAATCATCAAAATCATACATCTTTCCGTTTTTGTTAAATAAAACTGATTAAATTGGGCTTACAACTCCAAAACAAAAGTTTTCTCCATATTTATTTTACACCAAATAATACTGGATCCAAAATTATGTTCATAAAAGCGTTTTTAAAAAAACATGTTTTTTCGGGTTAAATTTTAGAGTTTTTTTTAATGTTTCGGACGTCTAGCGTGACTTGCGAATCGAATTCCCAGCTAATGCTTCGACCGATTTTGATGGTCGACCACTTATTATAAAGCTAAAGAGGTCTAGTTAACGAAAAATATACAACATTACATAAAAACTACATTGAATCAGAAATACGCGTCATTTTGTAAATCTGAACTATCCAAAATCATCAAAATCATACATCTTTCCGTTTTTGTTAAATAAAACTGATTAAATTGGGCTTACAACTCCAAAACAAAAGTTTTCTCCATATTTATTTAACACCAAATAATACTGGATCCAAAATTATGTTCATAAAAGCGTTTTTAAAAAAACATGTTTTTTCGGGTTAAATTTTAGAGTTTTTTTTAATGTTTCGGACGTCTAGCGTGACTTGCGAATCGAATTCCCAGCTAATGCTTCGACCGATTTTAATGGTCGACCACTTATTATAAAGCTAAAGAGGTCTAGTTAACGAAAAATATACAACATTACATAAAAACTACATTGAAGCAGAAATACGCGTCATTTTGTAAATCTGAACTATCCAAAATCATCAAAATCATACATCTTTCCGTTTTTGTTAAATAAAACTGATTAAATTGGGCTTACAACTCCAAAACAAAAGTTTTCTCCATATTTATTTTACACCAAATAATACTGGATCCAAAATTATGTTCATAAAAGCGTTTTTAAAAAAACATGTTTTTTCGGGTTAAATTTTAGAGTTTTTTTTAATGTTTCGGAGGTCTAGCGTGACTTGCGAATCGAACTCCCAGCTAATGCTTCGACCGATTTTGATGGTCGACCACTTATTATAAAGCTAAAGAGGTCTAGTTAACGAAAAATATACAACATTACATAAAAACTACATTGAATCAGAAATACGCGTCATTTTGTAAATCTGAACTATCCAAAATCATCAAAATCATACATCTTTCCGTTTTTGTTAAATAAAACTGATTAAATTGGGCTTACAACTCCAAAACAAAAGTTTTCTCCATATTTATTTTACACCAAATAATACTGGATCCAAAATTATGTTCATAAAAGCGTTTTTAAAAAAACATGTTTTTTCGGGTTAAATTTTAGAGTTTTTTTTAATGTTTCGGACGTCTAGCGTGACTTGCGAATCGAATTCCCAGCTAATGCTTCGACCGATTTTGATGGTCGACCACTTATTATAAAGCTAAAGAGGTCTAGTTAACGAAAAATATACAACATTACATAAAAACTACATTGAAGCAGAAATACGCGTCATTTTGTAAATCTGAACTATCCAAAATCATCAAAATCATACATCTTTCCGTTTTTGTTAAATAAAACTGATTAAATTGGGCTTACAACTCCAAAACAAAAGTTTTCTCCATATTTATTTTACACCAAATAATACTGGATCCAAAATTATGTTCATAAAAGCGTTTTTAAAAAAACATGTTTTTTCGGGTTAAATTTTAGAGTTTTTTTTAATGTTTCGGACGTCTAGCGTGACTTGCGAATCGAATTCCCAGCTAATGCTTCGACCGATTTTGATGGTCGACCACTTATTATAAAGCTAAAGAGGTCTAGTTAACGAAAAATATACAACATTACATAAAAACTACATTGAAGCAGAAATACGCGTCATTTTGTAAATCTGAACTATCCAAAATCATCAAAATCATACATCTTTCCGTTTTTGTTAAATAAAACTGATTAAATTGGGCTTACAACTCCAAAACAAAAGTTTTCTCCATATTTATTTTACACCAAATAATACTGGATCCAAAATTATGTTCATAAAAGCGTTTTTAAAAAAACATGTTTTTTCGGGTTAAATTTTAGAGTTTTTTTTAATGTTTCGGACGTCTAGCGTGACTTGCGAATCGAATTCCCAGCTAATGCTTCGACCGATTTTGATGGTCGACCACTTATTATAAAGCTAAAGAGGTCTAGTTAACGAAAAATATACAACATTACATTAAAACTACATTGAAGCAGAAATACGCGTCATTTTGTAAATCTGAACTATCCAAAATCATCAAAATCATACATCTTTCCGTTTTTGTTAAATAAAACTGATTAAATTGGGCTTACAACTCCAAAACAAAAGTTTTCTCCATATTTATTTTACACCAAATAATACTGGATCCAAAATTATGTTCATAAAAGCGTTTTTAAAAAAACATGTTTTTTCGGGTTAAATTTTAGAGTTTTTTTTAATGTTTCGGACGTCTAGCGTGACTTGCGAATCGAATTCCCAGCTAATGCTTCGACCGATTTTGATGGTCGACCACTTATTATAAAGCTAAAGAGGTCTAGTTAACGAAAAATATACAACATTACATAAAAACTACATTGAATCAGAAATACGCGTCATTTTGTAAATCTGAACTATCCAAAATCATCAAAATCATACATCTTTCCGTTTTTGTTAAATAAAACTGATTAAATTGGGCTTACAACTCCAAAACAAAAGTTTTCTCCATATTTATTTTACACCAAATAATACTGGATCCAAAATTATGTTCATAAAAGCGTTTTTAAAAAAACATGTTTTTTCGGGTTAAATTTTAGAGTTTTTTTTAATGTTTCGGACGTCTAGCGTGACTTGCGAATCGAATTCCCAGCTAATGCTTCGACCGATTTTGATGGTCGACCACTTATTATAAAGCTAAAGAGGTCTAGTTAACGAAAAATATACAACATTACATAAAAACTACATTGAAGCAGAAATACGCGTCATTTTGTAAATCTGAACTATCCAAAATCATCAAAATCATACATCTTTCCGTTTTTGTTAAATAAAACTGATTAAATTGGGCTTACAACTCCAAAACAAAAGTTTTCTCCATATTTATTTTACACCAAATAATACTGGATCCAAAATTATGTTCATAAAAGCGTTTTTAAAAAAACATGTTTTTTCGGGTTAAATTTTAGAGCTTTTTTTTAATGTTTCGGACGTCTAGCGTGACTTGCGAATCGAATTCCCAGCTAATGCTTCTACCGATTTTGATGGTCGACCACTTATTATAAAGCTAAAGAGGTCTAGTTAACGAAAAATATACAACATTACATAAAAACTACATTGAAGCAGAAATACGCGTCATTTTGTAAATCTGAACTATCCAAAATCATCAAAATCATACATCTTTCCGTTTTTGTTAAATAAAACTGATTAAATTGGGCTTACAACTCCAAAACAAAAGTTTTCTCCATATTTATTTTACACCAAATAATACTGGATCCAAAATTATGTTCATAAAAGCGTTTTTAAAAAAACATGTTTTTTCGGGTTAAATTTTAGAGTTTTTTTTAATGTTTCGGACGTCTAGCGTGACTTGCGAATCGAATTCCCAGCTAATGCTTCGACCGATTTTGATGGTCGACCACTTATTATAAAGCTAAAGAGGTCTTGTTAACGAAAAATATACAACATTACATTAAAACTACATTGAAGCAGAAATACGCGTCATTTTGTAAATCTGAACTATCCAAAATCATCAAAATCATACATCTTTCCGTTTTTGTTAAATAAAACTGATTAAATTGGGCTTACAACTCCAAAACAAAAGTTTTCTCCATATTTATTTTACACCAAATAATACTGGATCCAAAATTATGTTCATAAAAGCGTTTTTAAAAAAACATGTTTTTTCGGGTTAAATTTTAGAGTTTTTTTTAATGTTTCGGACGTCTAGCGTGACTTGCGAATCGAATTCCCAGCTAATGCTTCGACCGATTTTGATGGTCGACCACTTATTATAAAGCTAAAGAGGTCTAGTTAACGAAAAATATACAACATTACATTAAAACTACATTGAAGCAGAAATACGCGTCATTTTGTAAATCTGAACTATCCAAAATCATCAAAATCATACATCTTTCCGTTTTTGTTAAATAAAACTGATTAAATTGGGCTTACAACTCCAAAACAAAAGTTTTCTCCATATTTATTTTACACCAAATAATACTGGATCCAAAATTATGTTCATAAAAGCGTTTTTAAAAAAACATGTTTTTTCGGGTTAAATTTTAGAGCTTTTTTTTAATGTTTCGGACGTCTAGCGTGACTTGCGAATCGAATTCCCAGCTAATGCTTCGACCGATTTTGATGGTCGACCACTTATTATAAAGCTAAAGAGGTCTAGTTAACGAAAAATATACAACATTACATAAAAACTACATTGAAGCAGAAATACGCGTCATTTTGTAAATCTGAACTATCCAAAATCATCAAAATCATACATCTTTCCGTTTTTGTTAAATAAAACTGATTAAATTGGGCTTACAACTCCAAAACAAAAGTTTTCTCCATATTTATTTTACACCAAATAATACTGGATCCAAAATTATGTTCATAAAAGCATTTTTAAAAAAACATGTTTTTTCGGGTTAAATTTTAGAGTTTTTTTTAATGTTTCGGACGTCTAGCGTGACTTGCGAATCGAATTCCCAGCTAATGCTTCGACCGATTTTGATGGTCGACCACTTATTATAAAGCTAAAGAGGTCTAGTTAACGAAAAATATACAACATTACATTAAAACTACATTGAAGCAGAAATACGCGTCATTTTGTAAATCTGAACTATCCAAAATCATCAAAATCATACATCTTTCCGTTTTTGTTAAATAAAACTGATTAAATTGGGCTTACAACTCCAAAACAAAAGTTTTCTCCATATTTATTTTACACCAAATAATACTGGATCCAAAATTATGTTCATAAAAGCGTTTTTAAAAAAACATGTTTTTTCGGGTTAAATTTTAGAGTTTTTTTTAATGTTTCGGACGTCTAGCGTGACTTGCGAATCGAATTCCCAGCTAATGCTTCGACCGATTTTGATGGTCGACCACTTATTATAAAGCTAAAGAGGTCTAGTTAACGAAAAATATACAACATTACATAAAAACTACATTGAATCAGAAATACGCGTCATTTTGTAAATCTGAACTATCCAAAATCATCAAAATCATACATCTTTCCGTTTTTGTTAAATAAAACTGATTAAATTGGGCTTACAACTCCAAAACAAAAGTTTTCTCCATATTTATTTTACACCAAATAATACTGGATCCAAAATTATGTTCATAAAAGCGTTTTTAAAAAAACATGTTTTTTCGGGTTAAATTTTAGAGTTTTTTTTAATGTTTCGGACGTCTAGCGTGACTTGCGAATCGAATTCCCAGCTAATGCTTCGACCGATTTTGATGGTCGACCACTTATTATAAAGCTAAAGAGGTCTAGTTAACGAAAAATATACAACATTACATTAAAACTACATTGAAGCAGAAATACGCGTCATTTTGTAAATCTGAACTATCCAAAATCATCAAAATCATACATCTTTCCGTTTTTGTTAAATAAAACTGATTAAATTGGGCTTACAACTCCAAAACAAAAGTTTTCTCCATATTTATTTTACACCAAATAATACTGGATCCAAAATTATGTTCATAAAAGCGTTTTTAAAAAAACATGTTTTTTCGGGTTAAATTTTAGAGTTTTTTTTAATGTTTCGGACGTCTAGCGTGACTTGCGAATCGAATTCCCAGCTAATGCTTCGACCGATTTTGATGGTCGACCACTTATTATAAAGCTAAAGAGGTCTAGTTAACGAAAAATATACAACATTACATAAAAACTACATTGAAGCAGAAATACGCGTCATTTTGTAAATCTGAACTATCCAAAATCATCAAAATCATACATCTTTCCGTTTTTGTTAAATAAAACTGATTAAATTGGGCTTACAACTCCAAAACAAAAGTTTTCTCCATATTTATTTTACACCAAATAATACTGGATCCAAAATTATGTTCATAAAAGCGTTTTTAAAAAACATGTTTTTTCGGGTTAAATTTTAGAGTTTTTTTTAATGTTTCGGACGTCTAGCGTGACTTGCGAATCGAATTCCCAGCTAATGCTTCGACCGATTTTGATGGTCGACCACTTATTATAAAGCTAAAGAGGTCTTGTTAACGAAAAATATACAACATTACATAAAAACTACATTGAAGCAGAAATACGCGTCATTTTGTAAATCTGAACTATCCAAAATCATCAAAATCATACATCTTTCCGTTTTTGTTAAATAAAACTGATTAAATTGGGCTTACAACTCCAAAACAAAAGTTTTCTCCATATTTATTTTACACCAAATAATACTGGATCCAAAATTATGTTCATAAAAGCGTTTTTAAAAAAACATGTTTTTTCGGGTTAAATTTTAGAGTTTTTTTTAATGTTTCGGACGTCTAGCGTGACTTGCGAATCGAATTCCCAGCTAATGCTTCGACCGATTTTGATGGTCGACCACTTATTATAAAGCTAAAGAGGTCTAGTTAACGAAAAATATACAACATTACATAAAAACTACATTGAATCAGAAATACGCGTCATTTTGTAAATCTGAACTATCCAAAATCATCAAAATCATACATCTTTCCGTTTTTGTTAAATAAAACTGATTAAATTGGGCTTACAACTCCAAAACAAAAGTTTTCTCCATATTTATTTTACACCAAATAATACTGGATCCAAAATTATGTTCATAAAAGCGTTTTTAAAAAAACATGTTTTTTCGGGTTAAATTTTAGAGTTTTTTTTAATGTTTCGGACGTCTAGCGTGACTTGCGAATCGAATTCCCAGCTAATGCTTCGACCGATTTTGATGGTCGACCACTTATTATAAAGCTAAAGAGGTCTAGTTAACGAAAAATATACAACATTACATTAAAACTACATTGAAGCAGAAATACGCGTCATTTTGTAAATCTGAACTATCCAAAATCATCAAAATCATACATCTTTCCGTTTTTGTTAAATAAAACTGATTAAATTGGGCTTACAACTCCAAAACAAAAGTTTTCTCCATATTTATTTTACACCAAATAATACTGGATCCAAAATTATGTTCATAAAAGCGTTTTTAAAAAAACATGTTTTTTCGGGTTAAATTTTAGAGTTTTTTTTAATGTTTCGGACGTCTAGCGTGACTTGCGAATCGAATTCCCAGCTAATGCTTCGACCGATTTTGATGGTCGACCACTTATTATAAAGCTAAAGAGGTCTAGTTAACGAAAAATATACAACATTACATAAAAACTACATTGAATCAGAAATACGCGTCATTTTGTAAATCTGAACTATCCAAAATCATCAAAATCATACATCTTTCCGTTTTTGTTAAATAAAACTGATTAAATTGGGCTTACAACTCCAAAACAAAAGTTTTCTCCATATTTATTTTACACCAAATAATACTGGATCCAAAATTATGTTCATAAAAGCGTTTTTAAAAAAACATGTTTTTTCGGGTTAAATTTTAGAGTTTTTTTTAATGTTTCGGACGTCTAGCGTGACTTGCGAATCGAATTCCCAGCTAATGCTTCGACCGATTTTGATGGTCGACCACTTATTATAAAGCTAAAGAGGTCTAGTTAACGAAAAATATACAACATTACATAAAAACTACATTGAAGCAGAAATACGCGTCATTTTGTAAATCTGAACTATCCAAAATCATCAAAATCATACATCTTTCCGTTTTTGTTAAATAAAACTGATTAAATTGGGCTTACAACTCCAAAACAAAAGTTTTCTCCATATTTATTTTACACCAAATAATACTGGATCCAAAATTATGTTCATAAAAGCGTTTTTAAAAAAACATGTTTTTTCGGGTTAAATTTTAGAGTTTTTTTTAATGTTTCGGAGGTCTAGCGTGACTTGCGAATCGAATTCCCAGCTAACGCTTCGACCGATTTTGATGGTCGACCACTTATTATAAAGCTAAAGAGGTCTAGTTAACGAAAAATATACAACATTACATAAAAACTACATTGAAGCAGAAATACGCGTCATTTTGTAAATCTGAACTATCCAAAATCATCAAAATCATACATCTTTCCGTTTTTGTTAAATAAAACTGATTAAATTGGGCTTACAACTCCAAAACAAAAGTTTTCTCCATATTTATTTTACACCAAATAATACTGGATCCAAAATTATGTTCATAAAAGCGTTTTTAAAAAAACATTTTTTTT
>CATKWC010000527.1:0-37721 GCA_949824845.1 Rhingia rostrata
CGTCTAGCGTGACTTGCGAATCGAATTCCCAACTAATGCTTCGACCGATTTTGATGGTCGACCACTTATTATAAAGCTGAAGAGGTCTAGTTAACGAAAAATATACAACATTACATAAAAACTACATTGAATCAGAAATACGCGTCATTTTGTAAATCTGAACTATCCAAAATCATCAAAATCATACATCTTTCCGTTTTTGTTAAATAAAACTGATTAAATTGGGCTTACAACTCCAAAACAAAAGTTTTCTCCATATTTATTTTACACCAAATAATACTGGATCCAAAATTATGTTCATAAAAGCGTTTTTAAAAAAACATGTTTTTTCGGGTTAAATTTTAGAGTTTTTTTTAATGTTTCGGACGTCTAGCGTGACTTGCGAATCGAATTCCCAACTAATGCTTCGACCGATTTTGATGGTCGACCACTTATTATAAAGCTGAAGAGGTCTAGTTAACGAAAAATATACAACATTACATAAAAACTACATTGAATCAGAAATACGCGTCATTTTGTAAATCTGAACTATCCAAAATCATCAAAATCATACATCTTTCCGTTTTTGTTAAATAAAACTGATTAAATTGGGCTTACAACTCCAAAACAAAAGTTTTCTCCATATTTATTTTACACCAAATAATACTGGATCCAAAATTATGTTCATAAAAGCGTTTTTAAAAAAACATGTTTTTTCGGGTTAAATTTTAGAGTTTTTTTAATGTTTCGGACGTCTAGCGTGACTTGCGAATCGAATTCCCAACTAATGCTTCGACCGATTTTGATGGTCGACCACTTATTAAAAAGCTGAAGAGGTCTAGTTAACGAAAAATATACAACATTACATAAAAACTACATTGAATCAGAAATACGCGTCATTTTGTAAATCTGAACTATCCAAAATCATCAAAATCATACATCTTTCCGTTTTTGTTAAATAAAACTGATTAAATTGGGCTTACAACTCCAAAACAAAAGTTTTCTCCATATTCATTTTACACCAAATAATACTGGATCCAAAATTATGTTCATAAAAGCGTTTTTAAAAAAACATGTTTTTTCGGGTTAAATTTTAGAGTTTTTTTTAATGTTTCGGACGTCTAGCGTGACTTGCGAATCGAATTCCCAACTAATGCTTCGACCGATTTTGATGGTCGACCACTTATTATAAAGCTGAAGAGGTCTAGTTAACGAAAAATATACAACATTACATAAAAACTACATTGAATCAGAAATACGCGTCATTTTGTAAATCTGAACTATCCAAAATCATCAAAATCATACATCTTTCCGTTTTTGTTAAATAAAACTGATTAAATTGGGCTTACAACTCCAAAACAAAAGTTTTCTCCATATTTATTTTACACCAAATAATACTGGATCCAAAATTATGTTCATAAAAGCGTTTTTAAAAAAACAAGTTTTTTCGGGTTGAATTTTAGAGTTTTTTTTAATGTTTCGGACGTCTAGCGTGACTTGCGAATCGAATTCCCAACTAATGCTTCGACCGATTTTGATGGTCGACCACTTATTATAAAGCTGAAGAGGTCTAGTTAACGAAAAATATACAACATTACATAAAAACTACATTGAATCAGAAATACTCGTCATTTTGTAAATCTGAACTATCCAAAATCATCAAAATCATACATCTTTCCGTTTTTGTTAAATAAAACTGATTAAATTGGGCTTACAACTCCAAAACAAAAGTTTTCTCCATATTTATTTTACACCAAATAATACTGGATCCAAAATTATGTTCATAAAAGCGTTTTTAAAAAAACATGTTTTTTCGGGTTAAATTTTAGAGTTTTTTTTAATGTTTCGGACGTCTAGCGTGACTTGCGAATCGAATTCCCAACTAATGCTTCGAACGATTTTGATGGTCGACCACTTATTATAAAGCTGAAGAGGTCTAGTTAACGAAAAATATACAACATTACATAAAAACTACATTGAATCAGAAATACGCGTCATTTTGTAAATCTGAACTATCCAAAATCATCAAAATCATACATCTTTCATTTTTGTTAAATAAAACTGATTAAATTGGGCTTACAACTCCAAAACAAAAGTTTTCTCCATATTTATTTTACACCAAATAATACTGGATCCAAAATTATGTTCATAAAAGCGTTTTTAAAAAAACATGTTTTTTCGGGTTAAATTTTAGAGTTTTTTTTAATGTTTCGGACGTCTAGCGTGACTTGCGAATCGAATTCCCAACTAATGCTTCGACCGATTTTGATGGTCGACCACTTATTATAAAGCTGAAGAGGTCTAGTTAACGAAAAATATACAACATTACATAAAAACTACATTGAATCAGAAATACGCGTCATTTTGTAAATCTGAACTATCCAAAATCATCAAAATCATACATCTTTCCGTTTTTGTTAAATAAAACTGATTAAATTGGGCTTACAACTCCAAAACAAAAGTTTTCTCCATATTTATTTTACACCAAATAATACTGGATCCAAAATTATGTTCATAAAAGCGTTTTTAAAAAAACATGTTTTTTCGGGTTAAATTTTAGAGTTTTTTTTAATGTTTCGGACGTCTAGCGTGACTTGCGAATCAAATTCCCAACTAATGCTTCGACCGATTTTGATGGTCGACCACTTATTATAAAGCTGAAGAGGTCTAGTTAACGAAAAATATACAACATTACATAAAAACTACATTGAATCAGAAATACGCGTCATTTTGTAAATCTGAACTATCCAAAATCATCAAAATCATACATCTTTCCGTTTTTGTTAAATAAAACTGATTAAATTGGGCTTACAACTCCAAAACAAAAGTTTTCTCCATATTTATTTTACACCAAATAATACTGGATCCAAAATTATGTTCATAAAAGCGTTTTTAAAAAAACATGTTTTTTCGGGTTAAATTTTAGAGTTTTTTTTAATGTTTCGGACGTCTAGCGTGACTTGCGAATCGAATTCCCAACTAATGCTTCGACCGATTTTGATGGTCGACCACTTATTATAAAGCTGAAGAGGTCTAGTTAACGAAAAATATACAACATTACATAAAAACTACATTGAATCAGAAATACGCGTCATTTTGTAAATCTGAACTATCCAAAATCATCAAAATCATACATCTTTCCGTTTTTGTTAAATAAAACTGATTAAATTGGGCTTACAACTCCAAAACAAAAGTTTTCTCCATATTTATTTTACACCAAATAATACTGGATCCAAAATTATGTTCATAAAAGCGTTTTTAAAAAAACAAGTTTTTTCGGGTTGAATTTTACAGTTTTTTTTTAATGTTTCGGACGTCTAGCGTGACTTGCGAATCGAATTCCCAACTAATGCTTCGACCGATTTTGATGGTCGACCACTTATTATAAAGCTGAAGAGGTCTAGTTAACGAAAAATATACAACATTACATAAAAACTACATTGAATCAGAAATACGCGTCATTTTGTAAATCTGAACTATCCAAAATCATCAAAATCATACATCTTTCCGTTTTTGTTAAATAAAACTGATTAAATTGGGCTTACAACTCCAAAACAAAAGTTTTCTCCATATTTATTTTACACCAAATAATACTGGATCCAAAATTATGTTCATAAAAGCGTTTTTAAAAAAACAAGTTTTTTCGGGTTGAATTTTAGAGTTTTTTTTAATGTTTCGGACGTCTAGCGTGACTTGCGAATCGAATTCCCAACTAATGCTTCGACCGATTTTGATGGTCGACCACTTATTATAAAGCTGAAGAGGTCTAGTTAACGAAAAATATACAACATTACATAAAAACTACGTTGAATCAGAAATACGCGTCATTTTGTAAATCTGAACTATCCAAAATCATCAAAATCATACATCTTTCCGTTTTTGTTAAATAAAACTGATTAAATTGGGCTTACAACTCCAAAACAAAAGTTTTCTCCATATTTATTTTACACCAAATAATACTGGATCCAAAATTATGTTCATAAAAGCGTTTTTAAAAAAACATGTTTTTTCGGGTTAAATTTTAGAGTTTTTTTTAATGTTTCGGACGTCTAGCGTGACTTGCGAATCGAATTCCCAACTAATGCTTCGACCGATTTTGATGGTCGACCACTTATTATAAAGCTGAAGAGGTCTAGTTAACGAAAAATATACAACATTACATAAAAACTACATTGAATCAGAAATACGCGTCATTTTGTAAATCTGAACTATCCAAAATCATCAAAATCATACATCTTTCCGTTTTTGTTAAATAAAACTGATTAAATTGGGCTTACAACTCCAAAACAAAAGTTTTCTCCATATTTATTTTACACCAAATAATACTGGATCCAAAATTATGTTCATAAAAGCGTTTTTAAAAAAACATGTTTTTTCGGGTTAAATTTTAGAGTTTTTTTTAATGTTTCGGACGTCTAGCGTGACTTGCGAATCGAATTCCCAACTAATGCTTCGACCGATTTTGATGGTCGACCACTTATTATAAAGCTGAAGAGGTCTAGTTAACGAAAAATATACAACATTACATAAAAACTACATTGAATCAGAAATACGCGTCATTTTGTAAATCTGAACTATCCAAAATCATCAAAATCATACATCTTTCCGTTTTTGTTAAATAAAACTGATTAAATTGGGCTTACAACTCCAAAACAAAAGTTTTCTCCATATTTATTTTACACCAAATAATACTGGATCCAAAATTATGTTCATAAAAGCGTTTTTAAAAAAAACATGTTTTTTCGGGTTAAATTTTAGAGTTTTTTTTAATGTTTCGGACGTCTAGCGTGACTTGCGAATCAAATTCCCAACTAATGCTTCGACCGATTTTGATGGTCGACCACTTATTATAAAGCTGAAGAGGTCTAGTTAACGAAAAATATACAACATTACATAAAAACTACATTGAATCAGAAATACGCGTCATTTTGTAAATCTGAACTATCCAAAATCATCAAAATCATACATCTTTCCGTTTTTGTTAAATAAAACTGATTAAATTGGGCTTACAACTCCAAAACAAAAGTTTTCTCCATATTTATTTTACACCAAATAATACTGGATCCAAAATTATGTTCATAAAAGCGTTTTTAAAAAAACATGTTTTTTCGGGTTAAATTTTAGAGTTTTTTTTAATGTTTCGGACGTCTAGCGTGACTTGCGAATCGAATTCCCAACTAATGCTTCGACCGATTTTGATGGTCGACCACTTATTATAAAGCTTAAGAGGTCTAGTTAACGAAAAATATACAAAATTACATAAAAACTACATTGAATCAGAAATACGCGTCATTTTGTAAATCTGAACTATCCAAAATCATCAAAATCATACATCTTTCCGTTTTTGTTAAATAAAACTGATTAAATTGGGCTTACAACTCCAAAACAAAAGTTTTCTCCATATTTATTTTACACCAAATAATACTGGATCCAAAATTATGTTCATAAAAGCGTTTTTAAAAAAACATGTTTTTTCGGGTTAAATTTTAGAGTTTTTTTTAATGTTTCGGACGTCTAGCGTGACTTGCGAATCGAATTCCCAACTAATGCTTCGACCGATTTTGATGGTCGACCACTTATTATAAAGCTGAAGAGGTCTAGTTAACGAAAAATATACAACATTACATAAAAACTACATTGAATCAGAAATACGCGTCATTTTGTAAATCTGAACTATCCAAAATCATCAAAATCATACATCTTTCCGTTTTTGTTAAATAAAACTGATTAAATTGGGCTTACAACTCCAAAACAAAAGTTTTCTCCATATTTATTTTACACCAAATAATACTGGATCCAAAATTATGTTCATAAAAGCGTTTTTAAAAAAACATGTTTTTTCGGGTTAAATTTTAGAGTTTTTTTTAATGTTTCGGACGTCTAGCGTGACTTGCGAATCGAATTCCCAACTAATGCTTCGACCGATTTTGATGGTCACTTATTATAAAGCTGAAGAGGTCTAGTTAACGAAAAATATACAACATTACATAAAAACTACATTGAATCAGAAATACGCGTCATTTTGTAAATCTGAACTATCCAAAATCATCAAAATCTTTCCGTTTTTGTTAAATAAAACTGATTAAATTGGGCTTACAACTCCAAAACAAAAGTTTTCTCCATATTTATTTTACACCAAATAATACTGGATCCAAAATTATGTTCATAAAAGCGTTTTTAAAAAAACATGTTTTTTCGGGTTAAATTTTAGAGTTTTTTTTAATGTTTCGGACGTCTAGCGTGACTTGCGAATCGAATTCCCAACTAATGCTTCGACCGATTTTGATGGTCGACCACTTATTATAAAGCTGAAGAGGTCTAGTTAACGAAAAATATACAACATTACATAAAAACTACATTGAATCAGAAATACGCGTCATTTTGTAATTCTGAACTATCCAAAATCATCAAAATCATACATCTTTCCGTTTTTGTTAAATAAAACTGATTAAATTGGGCTTACAACACCAAAACAAAAGATTTCTCCATATTTAATTTAAACCAAATAATACTGGATCCAAAATTATGTTCATAAAAGCGTTTTTAAAAAAACATGTTTTTTCGGGTTAAATTTTAGAGTTTTTTTTAATGTTTCGGACGTCTAGCGTGACTTGCGAATCGAATTCCCAACTAATGCTTCGACCGATTTTGATGGTCGCCCACTTATTATAAAGCTGAAGAGGTCTAGTTAACGAAAAATATACAACATTACATAAAAACAACATCGAATCAGAAATACGCGTCATTTTGTAAATCTGAACTATCCAAAATCATCAAAATCATACATCTTTCCGTTTTTGTTAAATAAAACTGATTAAATTGGGCTTACAACTCCAAAACAAAAGTTTTCTCCATATTTATTTTACACCAAATAATACTGGATCCAAAATTATGTTCATAAAAGCGTTTTTAAAAAAACATGTTTTTTCGGGTTAAATTTTAGAGTTTTTTTTAATGTTTCGGACGTCTAGCGTGACTTGCGAATCGAATTCCCAACTAATGCTTCGACCGATTTTGATGGTCGACCACTTATTATAAAGCTGAAGAGGTCTAGTTAACGAAAAATATACAACATTACATAAAAACTACATTGAATCAGAAATACGCGTCATTTTGTAAATCTGAACTATCCAAAATCATCAAAATCATACATCTTTCCGTTTTTGTTAAATAAAACTGATTAAATTGGGCTTACAACTCCAAAACAAAAGTTTTCTCCATATTTATTTTACACCAAATAATACTGGATCCAAAATTATGTTCATAAAAGCGTTTTTAAAAAAACATGTTTTTTCGGGTTAAATTTTAGAGTTTTTTTTAATGTTTCGGACGTCTAGCGTGACTTGCGAATCGAATTCCCAACTAATGCTTCGACCGATTTTGATGGTCGACCACTTATTATAAAGCTGAAGAGGTCTAGTTAACGAAAAATATACAACATTACATAAAAACTACATTGAATCAGAAATACGCGTCATTTTGTAAATCTGAACTATCCAAAATCATCAAAATCATACATCTTTCCGTTTTTGTTAAATAAAACTGATTAAATTGGACTTACAACTCCAAAACAAAAGTTTTCTCCATATTTATTTTACACCAAATAATACTGGATCCAAAATAATGTTCATAAAAGCGTTTTTAAAAAAACATGTTTTTTCGGGTTAAATTTTAGAGTTTTTTTTAATGTTTCGGACGTCTAGCGTGACTTGCGAATCGAATTCCCAACTAATGCTTCGACCGATTTTGATGGTCGACCACTTATTATAAAGCTGAAGAGGTCTAGTTAACGAAAAATAGACAACATTACATAAAAACTACATTGAATCAGAAATACGCGTCATTTTGTAAATCTGAACTATCCAAAATCATCAAAATCATACATCTTTCCGTTTTTGTTAAATAAAACTGATTAAATTGGACTTACAACTCCAAAACAAAAGTTTTCTCCATATTTATTTTACACCAAATAATACTGGATCCAAAATTATGTTCATAAAAGCGTTTTTAAAAAAACATGTTTTTTCGGGTTAAATTTTAGAGTTTTTTTTAATGTTTCGGACGTCTAGCGTGACTTGCGAATCGAATTCCCAACTAATGCTTCGACCGATTTTGATGGTCGACCACTTATTATAAAGCTGAAGAGGTCTAGTTAACGAAAAATATACAACATTACATAAAAACTACATTGAATCAGAAATACGCGTCATTTTGTAAATCTGAACTATCCAAAATCATCAAAATCATACATCTTTCCGTTTTTGTTAAATAAAACTGATTAAATTGGGCTTACAACTCCAAAACAAAAGTTTTCTCCATATTTATTTTACACCAAATAATACTGGATCCAAAATTATGTTCATAAAAGCGTTTTTAAAAAAACATGTTTTTTCGGGTTAAATTTTAGAGTTTTTTTTAATGTTTCGGACGTCTAGCGTGACTTGCGAATCGAATTCCCAACTAATGCTTCGACCGATTTTGATGGTCGACCATTTATTATAAAGCTGAAGAGGTCTAGTTAACGAAAAATATACAACATTACATAAAAACTACATTGAATCAGAAATACGCGTCATTTTGTAAATCTGAACTATCCAAAATCATCAAAATCATACATCTTTCCGTTTTTGTTAAATAAAACTGATTAAATTGGGCTTACAACTCCAAAACAAAAGTTTTCTCTATATTTATTTTACACCAAATAATACTGGATCCAAAATTATGTTCATAAAAGCGTTTTTAAAAAAACATGTTTTTTCGGGTTAAATTTTAGAGTTTTTTTTAATGTTTCGGACGTCTAGCGTGACTTGCGAATCGAATTCCCAACTAATGCTTCGACCGATTTTGATGGTCGACCACTTATTATAAAGCTGAAGAGGTCTAGTTAACGAAAAATATACAACATTACATAAAAACTACATTGAATCAGAAATACGCGTCATTTTGTAAATCTGAACTATCCAAAATCATCAAAATCATACATCTTTCCGTTTTTGTTAAATAAAACTGATTAAATTGGGCTTACAACTCCAAAACAAAAGTTTTCTCCATATTTATTTTACACCAAATAATACTGGATCCAAAATTATGTTCATAAAAGCGTTTTTAAAAAAACATGTTTTTTCGGGTTAAATTTTAGAGTTTTTTTTAATGTTTCGGACGTCTAGCGTGACTTGCGAATCGAATTCCCAACTAATGCTTCGACCGATTTTGATGGTCGACCACTTATTATAAAGCTGAAGAGGTCTAGTTAACGAAAAATATACAACATTACATAAAAACTACATTGAATCAGAAATACGCGTCATTTTGTAATTCTGAACTATCCAAAATCATCAAAATCATACATCTTTCCGTTTTTGTTAAATAAAACTGATTAAATTGGGCTTACAACTCCAAAACAAAAGTTTTCTCCATATTTATTTTACACCAAATAATACTGGATCCAAAATTATGTTCATAAAAGCGTTTTTAAAAAAACATGTTTTTTCGGGTTAAATTTTAGAGTTTTTTTTAATGTTTCGGACGTCTAGCGTGACTTGCGAATCGAATTCCCAACTAATGCTTCTACCGATTTTGATGGTCGACCACTTATTATAAAGCTGAAGAGGTCTAGTTAACGAAAAATATACAACATAACATAAAAACTACATTGAATCAGAAATACGCGTCATTTTGTAAATCTGAACTATCCAAAATCATCAAAATCATACATCTTTCCGTTTTTGTTAAATAAAACTGATTAAATTGGGCTTACAACTCCAAAACAAAAGTTTTCTCCATATTTATTTTACACCAAATAATACTGGATCCAAAATTATATTCATAAAAGCGTTTTTAAAAAAACATGTTTTTTCGGGTTAAATTTTAGAGTTTTTTTTAATGTTTCGGACGTCTAGCGTGACTTGCGAATCGAATTCCCAACTAATGCTTCGACCGATTTTGATGGTCGACCACTTATTATAAAGCTGAAGAGGTCTAGTTAACGAAAAATATACAACATTACATAAAAACTACATTGAATCAGAAATACGCGTCATTTTGTAAATCTGAACTATCCAAAATCATCAAAATCATACATCTTTCCGTTTTTGTTAAATAAAACTGATTAAATTGGGCTTACAACTCCAAAACAAAAGTTTTCTCCATATTTATTTTACACCAAATAATACTGGATCAAAAATTATGTTCATAAAAGCGTTTTTAAAAAAACATGTTTTTTCGGGTTAAATTTTAGAGTTTTTTTTAATGTTTCGGACGTCTAGCGTAACTTGCGAATCGAATTCCCAACTAATGCTTCGACCGATTTTGATGGTCGACCACTTATTATAAAGCTGAAGAGGTCTAGTTAACGAAAAATATACAACATTACATAAAAACTACATTGAATCAGAAATACGCGTCATTTTGTAAATCTGAACTATCCAAAATCATCAAAATCATACATCTTTCCGTTTTTGTTAAATAAAACTGATTAAATTGGACTTACAACTCCAAAACAAAAGTTTTCTCCATATTTATTTTACACCAAATAATACTGGATCCAAAATTATGTTCATAAGAGCGTTTTTAAAAAAACATGTTTTTTCGGGTTAAATTTTAGAGTTTTTTTTAATGTTTCGGACGTCTAGCGTGACTTGCGAATCGAATTCCCAACTAATGCTTCGACCGATTTTGATGGTCGACCACTTATTATAAAGCTGAAGAGGTCTAGTTAACGAAAAATATACAACATTACATAAAAACTACATTGAATCAGAAATACGCGTCATTTTGTAAATCTGAACTATCCAAAATCATCAAAATCATACATCTTTCCGTTTTTGTTAAATAAAACTGATTAAATTGGGCTTACAACTCCAAAACAAAAGTTTTCTCCATATTTATTTTACACCAAATAATACTGGATCCAAAATTATGTTCATAAAAGCGTTTTTAAAAAAACATGTTTTTTCGGGTTAAATTATAGATTTTTTTTTAATGTTTCGGACGTCTAGCGTGACTTGCGAATCGAATTCCCAACTAATGCTTCGACCGATTTTGATGGTCGACCACTTATTATAAAGCTGAAGAGGTCTAGTTAACGAAAAATATACAACATTACATAAAAACTACATAGAATCAGAAATACGCGTCATTTTGTAAATCTGAACTATCCAAAATCATCAAAATCATACATCTTTCCGTTTTTGTTAAATAAAACTGATTAAATTGGACTTACAACTCCAAAACAAAAGTTTTCTCCATATTTATTTTACACCAAATAATACTGGATCCAAAATAATGTTCATAAAAGCGTTTTTAATTTTAAAAAAAACATGTTTTTTCGGGTTAAATTTTAGAGTTTTTTTTTAATGTTTCGGACGTCTAGCGTGACTTGCGAATCGAATTCCCAACTAATGCTTCGACCGATTTTGATGGTCGACCACTTATTATAAAGCTGAAGAGGTCTAGTTAACGAAAAATAGACAACATTACATAAAAACTACATTGAATCAGAAATACGCGTCATTTTGTAAATCTGAACTATCCAAAATCATCAAAATCATACATCTTTCCGTTTTTGTTAAATAAAACTGATTAAATTGGACTTACAACTCCAAAACAAAAGTTTTCTCCATATTTATTTTACACCAAATAATACTGGATCCAAAATTATGTTCATAAAAGCGTTTTTAAAAAAACATGTTTTTTCGGGTTAAATTTTAGAGTTTTTTTTAATGTTTCGGACGTCTAGCGTGACTTGCGAATCGAATTCCCAACTAATGCTTCGACCGATTTTGATGGTCGACCACTTATTATAAAGCTGAAGAGGTCTAGTTAACGAAAAATATACAACATTACATAAAAACTACATTGAATCAGAAATACGCGTCATTTTGTAAATCTGAACTATCCAAAATCATCAAAATCATACATCTTTCCGTTTTTGTTAAATAAAACTGATTAAATTGGGCTTACAACTCCAAAACAAAAGTTTTCTCCATATTTATTTTACACCAAATAATACTGGATCCAAAATTATGTTCATAAAAGCGTTTTTAAAAAAACATGTTTTTTCGGGTTAAATTTTTGAGTTTTTTTTAATGTTTCGGACGTCTAGCGTGACTTGCGAATCGAATTCCCAACTAATGCTTCGACCGATTTTGATGGTCGACCACTTATTATAAAGCTGAAGAGGTCTAGTTAACGAAAAATATACAACATTACATAAAAACTACATTGAATCAGAAATACGCGTCATTTTGTAAATCTGAACTATCCAAAATCATCAAAATCATACATCTTTCCGTTTTTGTTAAATAAAACTGATTAAGTTGGGCTTACAACTCCAAAACAAAAGTTTTCTCCATATTTTTTTTACACCAAATAATACTGGATCCAAAATTATGTTCATAAAAGCGTTTTTAAAAAACATGTTTTTTCGGGATTAATTTTAGAGTTTTTTTTAATGTTTCGGACGTCTAGCGTGACTTGCGAATCGAATTCCCAACTAATGCTTCGACCGATTTTGATGGTCGACCACTTATTATAAAGCTGAAGAGGTCTAGTTAACGAAAAATATACAACATTACATAAAAACTACATTGAATCAGAAATACGCGTCATTTTGTAAATCTGAACTATCCAAAATCATCAAAATCATACATCTTTCCGTTTTTGTTAAATAAAACTGATTAAATTGGGCTTACAACTCCAAAACAAAAGTTTTCTCCATATTTATTTTACACCAAATAATACTGGATCCAAAATTATGTTCATAAAAGCGTTTTTAAAAAAACATGTTTTTTCGGGTTAAATTTTAGAGTTTTTTTTAATGTTTCGGACGTCTAGCGTGACTTGCGAATCGAATTCCCAACTAATGCTTCGACCGATTTTGATGGTCGACCACTTATTATAAAGCTGAAGAGGTCTAGTTAACGAAAAATATACAACATTACATAAAAACTACATTGAATCAGAAATACGCGTCATTTTGTAAATCTGAACTATCCAAAATCATCAAAATCATACATCTTTCCGTTTTTGTTAAATAAAACTGATTAAATTGGGCTTACAACTCCAAAACAAAAGTTTTCTCCATATTTATTTTACACCAAATAATACTGGATCCAAAATTATGTTCATAAAAGCGTTTTTAAAAAAACATGTTTTTTCGGGTTAAATTTTAGAGTTTTTTTTAATGTTTCGGACGTCTAGCGTGACTTGCGAATCGAATTCCCAACTAATGCTTCGACCGATTTTGATGGTCGACCACTTATTATAAAGCTGAAGAGGTCTAGTTAACGAAAAATATACAACATTACATAAAAACTACATTGAATCAGAAATACGCGTCATTTTGTAAATCTGAACTATCCAAAATCATCAAAATCATACATCTTTCCGTTTTTGTTAAATAAAACTGATTAAATTGGGCTTACAACTCCAAAACAAAAGTTTTCTCTATATTTATTTTACACCAAATAATACTGGATACAAAATTATGTTCATAAAAGCGTTTTTAAAAAAACATGTTTTTTCGGGTTAAATTTTAGAGTTTTTTTTAATGTTTCGGACGTCTAGCGTGACTTGCGAATCGAATTCCCAACTAATGCTTCGACCGATTTTGATGGTCGACCACTTATTATAAAGCTGAAGAGGTCTAGTTAACGAAAAATATACAACATTACATAAAAACTACATTGAATCAGAAATACGCGTCATTTTGTAAATCTGAACTATCCAAAATCATCAAAATCATACATCTTTCCGTTTTTGTTAAATAAAACTGATTAAATTGGGCTTACAACTCCAAAACAAAAGTTTTCTCCATATTTATTTTACACCAAATAATACTGGATCCAAAATTATGTTCATAAAAGCGTTTTTAAAAAAACATGTTTTTTCGGGTTAAATTTTAGAGTTTTTTTTAATGTTTCGGACGTCTAGCGTGACTTGCGAATCGAATTCCCAACTAATGCTTTGACCGATTTTGATGGTCGACCACTTATTATAAAGCTGAAGAGGTCTAGTTAACGAAAAATATACAACATTACATAAAAACTACATTGAATCAGAAATACGCGTCATTTTGTAAATCTGAACTATCCAAAATCATCAAAATCATACATCTTTCCGTTTTTGTTAAATAAAACTGATTAAATTGGGCTTACAACTCCAAAACAAAAGTTTTCTCCATATTTATTTTACACCAAATAATACTGGATCCAAAATTATGTTCATAAAAGCGTTTTTAAAAAAACATGTTTTTTCGGGTTAAATTTTAGATTTTTTTTTAATGTTTCGGACGTCTAGCGTGACTTGCGAATCGAATTCCCAACTAATGCTTCGACCGATTTTGATGGTCGACCACTTATTATAAAGCTGAAGAGGTCTAGTTAACGAAAAATATACAACATTACATAAAAACTACATTGAATCAGAAATACGCGTCATTTTGTAAATCTGAACTATCCAAAATCATCAAAATCATACATCTTTCCGTTTTTGTTAAATAAAACTGATTAAATTGGGCTTACAACTCCAAAACAAAAGTTTTCTCCATATTTATTTTACACCAAATAATACTGGATCCAAAATTATGTTCATAAAAGCGTTTTTAAAAAAACATGTTTTTTCGGGTTAAATTTTAGAGTTTTTTTTAATGTTTCGGACGTCTAGCGTGACTTGCGAATCGAATTCCCAACTAATGCTTCGACCGATTTTGATGGTCGACCACTTATTATAAAGCTGAAGAGGTCTAGTTAACGAAAAATATACAACATTACATAAAAACTACATTGAATCAGAAATACGCGTCATTTTGTAAATCTGAACTATCCAAAATCATCAAAATCATACATCTTTCCGTTTTTGTTAAATAAAACTGATTAAATTGGGCTTACAACTCCAAAACAAAAGTTTTCTCCATATTTATTTTACACCAAATAATACTGGATCCAAAATTATGTTCATAAAAGCGTTTTTAAAAAAACATGTTTTTTCGGGTTAAGTTTTAGAGTTTTTTTTAATGTTTCGGACGTCTAGCGTGACTTGCGAATCGAATTCCCAACTAATGCTTCGACCGATTTTGATGGTCGACCACTTATTATAAAGCTGAAGAGATCTAGTTAACGAAAAATATACAACATTGCATAAAAACTACATTGAATCAGAAATACGCGTCATTTTGTAAATCTGAACTATCCAAAATCATCAAAATCATACATCTTTCCGTTTTTGTTAAATAAAACTGATTAAATTGGGCTTACAACTCCAAAACAAAAGTTTTCTCCATATTTATTTTACACCAAATAATACTGGATCCAAAATTATGTTCATAAAAGCGTTTTTAAAAAAACATGTTTTTTCGGGTTAAATTTTAGAGTTTTTTTTAATGTTTCGGACGTCTAGCGTGACTTGCGAATCGAATTCCCAACTAATGCTTCGACCGATTTTGATGGTCGACCACTTATTATAAAGCTGAAGAGGTCTAGTTAACGAAAAATATACAACATTACATAAAAACTACATTGAATCAGAAATACGCGTCATTTTGTAAATCTGAACTATCCAAAATCATCAAAATCATACATCTTTCCGTTTTTGTTAAATAAAACTGATTAAATTGGGCTTACAACTCCAAAACAAAAGTTTTCTCCATATTTATTTTACACCAAATAATACTGGATCCAAAATTATGTTCATAAAAGCGTTTTTAAAAAAACATGTTTTTTCGGGTTAAATTTTAGAGTTTTTTTTAATGTTTCGGACGTCTAGCGTGACTTGCGAATCGAATTCCCAACTAATGCTTCGACCGATTTTGATGGTCGACCACTTATTATAAAGCTGAAGAGGTCTAGTTAACGAAAAATATACAACATTACATAAAAACTACATTGAATCAGAAATACGCGTCATTTTGTAAATCTGAACTATCCAAAATCATCAAAATCATACATCTTTCCGTTTTTGTTAAATAAAACTGATTAAATTGGGCTTACAACTCCAAAACAAAAGTTTTCTCCTTATTTATTTTACACCAAATAATACTGGATCCAAAATTATGTTCATAAAAGCGTTTTTAAAAAACATGTTTTTTCGGGTTAAATTTTAGAGTTTTTTTTTAATGTTTCGGACGTCTAGCGTGACTTGCGAATCGAATTCCCAACTAATGCTTCGACCGATTTTGATGGTCGACCACTTATTATAAAGCTGAAGAGGTCTAGTTAACGAAAAATATACAACATTACATAAAAACTACATTGAATCAGAAATACGCGACATTTTGTAAATCTGAACTATCCAAAATCATCAAAATCATACATCTTTCCGTTTTTGTTAAATAAAACTGATTAAATTGGGCTTACAACTCCAAAACAAAAGTTTTCTCCATATTTATTTTACACCAAATAATACTGGATCCAAAATTATGTTCATAAAAGCGTTTTTAAAAAAACATGTTTTTTCGGGTTAAATTTTAGAGTTTTTTTTAATGTTTCGGACGTCTAGCGTGACTTGCGAATCGAATTCCCAACTAATGCTTCGACCGATTTTGATGGTCGACCACTTATTATAAAGCTGAAGAGGTCTAGTTAACGAAAAATATACAACATTACATAAAAACTACATTGAATCAGAAATACGCGTCATTTTGTAAATCTGAACTATCCAAAATCATCAAAATCATACATCTTTCCGTTTTTGTTAAATAAAACTGATTAAATTGGGCTTACAACTCCAAAACAAAAGTTTTCTCCATATTTATTTTACACCAAATAATACTGGATCCAAAATTATGTTCATAAAAGCGTTTTTAAAAAAACATGTTTTTTCGGGTTAAATTTTAGAGTTTTTTTTAATGTTTCGGACGTCTAGCGTGACTTGCGAATCGAATTCCCAACTAATGCTTCGACCGATTTTGATGGTCGACCACTTATTATAAAGCTGAAGAGGTCTAGTTAACGAAAAATATACAACATTACATAAAAACTACATTGAATCAGAAATACGCGTCATTTTGTAAATCTGAACTATCCAAAATCATCAAAATCATACATCTTTCCGTTTTTGTTAAATAAAACTGATTAAATTGGGCTTACAACTCCAAAACAAAAGTTTTCCCCATATTTATTTTACACCAAATAATACTGGATCCAAAATTATGTTCATAAAAGCGTTTTTAAAAAAACATGTTTTTTCGGGTTAAATTTTAGAGTTTTTTTTAATGTTTCGGACGTCTAGCGTGACTTGCGAATCGAATTCCCAACTAATGCTTCGACCGATTTTGATGGTCGACCACTTATTATAAAGCTGAAGAGGTCTAGTTAACGAAAAATATACAACATTACATAAAAACTACATTGAATCAGAAATACGCGTCATTTTGTAAATCTGAACTATCCAAAATCATCAAAATCATACATCTTTCCGTTTTTGTTAAATAAAACTGATTAAATTGGGCTTACAACTCCAAAACAAAAGTTTTCTCCATATTTATTTTACACCAAATAATACTGGATCCAAAATTATGTTCATAAAAGCGTTTTTAAAAAAACATGTTTTTTCGGGTTAAATTTTAGAGTTTTTTTTAATGTTTCGGACGTCTAGCGTGACTTGCGAATCGAATTCCCAACTAATGCTTCGACCGATTTTGATGGTCGACCACTTATTATAAAGCTGAAGAGGTCTAGTTAACGAACAATATACAACATTACATAAAAACTACATTGAATCAGAAATACGCGTCATTTTGTAAATCTGAACTATCCAAAATCATCAAAATCATACATCTTTCCGTTTTTGTTAAATAAAACTGATTAAATTGGGCTTACAACTCCAAAACAAAAGTTTTCTCCATATTTATTTTACACCAAATAATACTGGATCCAAAATTATGTTCATAAAAGCGTTTTTAAAAAAACATGTTTTTTCGGGTTAAATTTTAGAGTTTTTTTTAATGTTTCGGACGTCTAGCGTGACTTGCGAATCGAATTCCCAACTAATGCTTCGACCGATTTTGATGGTCGACCACTTATTATAAAGCTGAAGAGGTCTAGTTAACGAAAAATATACAACATTACATAAAAACTACATTGAATCAGAAATACGCGTCATTTTGTAAATCTGAACTATCCAAAATCATCAAAATCATACATCTTTCCGTTTTTGTTAAATAAAACTGATTAAATTGGGCTTACAACTCCAAAACAAAAGTTTTCTCCATATTTATTTTACACCAAATAATACTGGATCCAAAATTATGTTCATAAAAGCGTTTTTAAAAAAACATGTTTTTTCGGGTTAAATTTTAGAGTTTTTTTTAATGTTTCGGACGTCTAGCGTGACTTGCGAATCGAATTCCCAACTAATGCTTCGACCGATTTTGATGGTCGACCACTTATTATAAAGCTGAAGAGGTCTAGTTAACGAAAAATATACAACATTACATAAAAACTACATTGAATCAGAAATACACGTCATCTTGTAAATCTGAACTATCCAAAATCATCAAAATCATACATCTTTCCGTTTTTGTTAAATAAAACTGATTAAATTGGGCTTACAACTCCAAAACAAAAGTTTTCTCCATATTTATTTTACACCAAATAATACTGGATCCAAAATTATGTTCATAAAAGCGTTTTTAAAAAAACATGTTTTTTCGGGTTAAATTTTAGAGTTTTTTTTAATATTTCGGACGTCTAGCGTGACTTGCGAATCGAATTCCCAACTAATGCTTCGACCGATTTTGATGGTCGACCACTTATTATAAAGCTGAAGAGGTCTAGTTAACGAAAAATATACAACATTACATAAAAACTACATTGAATCAGAAATACGCGTCATTTTGTAAATCTGAACTATCCAAAATCATCAAAATCATACATCTTTCCGTTTTTGTTAAATAAAACTGATTAAATTGGGCTTACAACTCCAAAACAAAAGTTTTCTCCATATTTATTTTACACCAAATAATACTGGATCCAAAATTATGTTCATAAAAGCGTTTTTAAAAAAACATGTTTTTTCGGGTTAAATTTTAGAGTTTTTTTTAATGTTTCGGACGTCTAGCGTGACTTGCGAATCGAATTCCCAGCTAATGCTTCGACCGATTTTGATGGTCGACCACTTATTATAAAGCTGAAGAGGTCTAGTTAACGAAAAATATACAACATTACATAAAAACTACATTGAATCAGAAATACGCGTCATTTTGTAAATCTGAACTATCCAAAATCATCAAAATCATACATCTTTCCGTTTTTGTTAAATAAAACTGATTAAATTGGGCTTACAACTCCAAAACAAAAGTTTTCTCCATATTTATTTTACACCAAATAATACTGGATCCAAAATTATGTTCATAAAAGCGTTTTTAAAAAAACATGTTTTTTCGGGTTAAATTTTAGAGTTTTTTTTAATGTTTCGGACGTCTAGCGTGACTTGCGAATCGAATTCCCAACTAATGCTTCGACCGATTTTGATGGTCGACCACTTATTATAAAGCTGAAGAGGTCTAGTTAACGAAAAATATACAACATTACATAAAAACTACATTGAATCAGAAATACGCGTCATTTTGTAAATCTGAACTATCCAAAATCATCAAAATCATACATCTTTCCGTTTTTGTTAAATAAAACTGATTAAATTGGGCTTACAACTCCAAAACAAAAGTTTTCTCCATATTTATTTTACACCAAATAATACTGGATCCAAAATTATGTTCATAAAAGCGTTTTTAAAAAAACATGTTTTTTCGGGTTAAATTTTAGAGTTTTTTTTAATGTTTCGGACGTCTAGCGTGACTTGCGAATCGAATTCCCAACTAATGCTTTGACCGATTTTGATGGTCGACCACTTATTATAAAGCTGAAGAGGTCTAGTTAACGAAAAATATACAACATTACATAAAAACTACATTGAATCAGAAATACGCGTCATTTTGTAAATCTGAACTATCCAAAATCATCAAAATCATACATCTTTCCGTTTTTGTTAAATAAAACTGATTAAATTGGGCTTACAACTCCAAAACAAAAGTTTTCTCCATATTTATTTTACACCAAATAATACTGGATCCAAAATTATGTTCATAAAAGCGTTTTTAAAAAAACATGTTTTTTCGGGTTAAATTTTAGAGTTTTTTTTAATGTTTCGGACGTCTAGCGTGACTTGCGAATCGAATTCCCAACTAATGCTTCGACCGATTTTGATGGTCGACCACTTATTATAAAGCTGAAGAGGTCTAGTTAACGAAAAATATACAACATTACATAAAAACTACATTGAATCAGAAATACGCGTCATTTTGTAAATCTGAACTATCCAAAATCATCAAAATCATACATCTTTCCGTTTTTGTTAAATAAAACTGATTAAATTGGGCTTACAACTCCAAAACAAAAGTTTTCTCCATATTTATTTTACACCAAATAATACTGGATCCAAAATTATGTTCATAAAAGCGTTTTTAAAAAAACATGTTTTTTCGGGTTAAATTTTAGAGTTTTTTTTAATGTTTCGGACGTCTAGCGTGACTTGCGAATCGAATTCCCAACTAATGCTTCGACCGATTTTGATGGTCGACCACTTATTATAAAGCTGAAGAGGTCTAGTTAACGAAAAATATACAACATTACATAAAAACTACATTGAATCAGAAATACGCGTCATTTTGTAAATCTGAACTATCCAAAATCATCAAAATCATACATCTTTCCGTTTTTGTTAAATAAAACTGATTTAATTGGGCTTACAACTCCAAAACAAAAGTTTTCTCCATATTTATTTTACACCAAATAATACTGGATCCAAAATTATGTTCATAAAAGCGTTTTTAAAAAAACATGTTTTTTCGGGTTAAATTTTAGAGTTTTTTTTAATGTTTCGGACGTCTAGCGTGACTTGCGAATCGAATTCCCAACTAATGCTTCGACCGATTTTGATGGTCGACCACTTATTATAAAGCTGAAGAGGTCTAGTTAACGAAAAATATACAACATTACATAAAAACTACATTGAATCAGAAATACGCGTCATTTTGTAAATCTGAACTATCCAAAATCATCAAAATCATACATCTTTCCGTTTTTGTTAAATAAAACTGATTAAATTGGGCTTACAACTCCAAAACAAAAGTTTTCTCCATATTTATTTTACACCAAATAATACTGGATCCAAAATTATGTTCATAAAAGCGTTTTTAAAAAAACATGTTTTTTCGGGTTAAATTTTAGAGTTTTTTTTAATGTTTCGGACGTCTAGCGTGACTTGCGAATCGAATTCCCAACTAATGCTTCGACCGATTTTGATGGTCGACCACTTATTATAAAGCTGAAGAGGTCTAGCTAACGAAAAATATACAACATTACATAAAAACTACATTGAATCAGAAATACGCGTCATTTTGTAAATCTGAACTATCCAAAATCATCAAAATCATACATCTTTCCGTTTTTGTTAAATAAAACTGATTAAATTGGGCTTACAACTCCAAAACAAAAGTTTTCTCCATATTTATTTTACACCAAATAATACTGGATCCAAAATTATGTTCATAAAAGCGTTTTTAAAAAAACATGTTTTTTCGGGTTAAATTTTAGAGTTTTTTTTAATGTTTCGGACGTCTAGCGTGACTTGCGAATCGAATTCCCAACTAATGCTTCGACCGATTTTGATGGTCGACCACTTATTATAAAGCTGAAGAGGTCTAGTTAACGAAAAATATACAACATTACATAAAAACTACATTGAATCAGAAATACGCGTCATTTTGTAAATCTGAACTATCCAAAATCATCAAAATCATACATCTTTCCGTTTTTGTTAAATAAAACTGATTAAATTGGGCTTACAACTCCAAAACAAAAGTTTTCTCCATATTTATTTTACACCAAATAATACTGGATCCAAAATTATGTTCATAAAAGCGTTTTTAAAAAAACATGTTTTTTCGGGTTAAATTTTAGAGTTTTTTTTAATGTTTCGGACGTCTAGCGTGACTTGCGAATCGAATTCCCAACTAATGCTTCGACCGATTTTGATGGTCGACCACTTATTATAAAGCTGAAGAGGTCTAGTTAACGAAAAATATACAACATTACATAAAAACTACATTGAATCAGAAATACGCGTCATTTTGTAAATCTGAACTATCCAAAATCATCAAAATCATACATCTTTCCGTTTTTGTTAAATAAAACTGATTAAATTGGGCTTACAACTCCAAAACAAAAGTTTTCTCCATATTTATTTTACACCAAATAATACTGGATCCAAAATTATGTTCATAAAAGCGTTTTTAAAAAAACATGTTTTTTCGGGTTAAATTTTAGAGTTTTTTTTAATGTTTCGGACGTCTAGCGTGACTTGCGAATCGAATTCCCAACTAATGCTTCGACCGATTTTGATGGTCGACCACTTATTATAAAGCTGAAGAGGTCTAGTTAACGAAAAATATACAACATTACATAAAAACTACATTGAATCAGAAATACGCGTCATTTTGTAAATCTGAACTATCCAAAATCATCAAAATCATACATCTTTCCGTTTTTGTTAAATAAAACTGATTAAATTGGGCTTACAACTCCAAAACAAAAGTTTTCTCCATATTTATTTTACACCAAATAATACTGGATCCAAAATTATGTTCATAAAAGCGTTTTTAAAAAAACATGTTTTTTCAGGTTAAATTTTAGAGTTTTTTTTTAATGTTTCGGACGTCTAGCGTGACTTGCGAATCGAATTCCCAACTAATGCTTCGACCGATTTTGATGGTCGACCACTTATTATAAAGCTGAAGAGGTCTAGTTAACGAAAAATATACAACATTACATAAAAACTACATTGAATCAGAAATACGCGTCATTTTGTAAATCTGAACTATCCAAAATCATCAAAATCATACATCTTTCCGTTTTTGTTAAATAAAACTGATTAAATTGGGCTTACAACTCCAAAACAAAAGTTTTCTCCATATTTATTTTACACCAAATAATACTGGATCCAAAATTATGTTCATAAAAGCGTTTTTAAAAAAACATGTTTTTTCGGGTTAAATTTTAGAGTTTTTTTTAATGTTTCGGACGTCTAGCGTGACTTGCGAATCGAATTCCCAACTAATGCTTCGACCGATTTTGATGGTCGACCACTTATTATAAAGCTGAAGAGGTCTAGTTAACGAAAAATATACAACATTACATAAAAACTACATTGAATCAGAAATACGCGTCATTTTGTAAATCTGAACTATCCAAAATCATCAAAATCATACATCTTTCCGTTTTTGTTAAATAAAACTGATTAAATTGGGCTTACAACTCCAAAACAAAAGTTTTCTCCATATTTATTTTACACCAAATAATACTGGATCCAAAATTATGTTCATAAAAGCGTTTTTAAAAAAACATGTTTTTTCGGGTTAAATTTTAGAGTTTTTTTTAATGTTTCGGACGTCTAGCGTGACTTGCGAATCGAATTCCCAACTAATGCTTCGACCGATTTTGATGGTCGACCACTTATTATAAAGCTGAAGAGGTCTAGTTAACGAAAAATATACAACATTACATAAAAACTACATTGAATCAGAAATACGCGTCATTTTGTAAATCTGAACTATCCAAAATCATCAAAATCATACATCTTTCCGTTTTTGTTAAATAAAACTGATTAAATTGGGCTTACAACTCCAAAACAAAAGTTTTCTCCATATTTATTTTACACCAAATAATACTGGATCCAAAATTATGTTCATAAAAGCGTTTTTAAAAAAACATGTTTTTTCGGGTTAAATTTTAGAGTTTTTTTTAATGTTTCGGACGTCTAGCGTGACTTGCGAATCGAATTCCCAACTAATGCTTCGACCGATTTTGATGGTCGACCACTTATTATAAAGCTGAAGAGGTCTAGTTAACGAAAAATATACAACATTACATAAAAACTACATTGAATCAGAAATACGCGTCATTTTGTAAATCTGAACTATCCAAAATAATCAAAATCATACATCTTTCCGTTTTTGTTAAATAAAACTGATTAAATTGGGCTTACAACTCCAAAACAAAAGTTTTCTCCATATTTATTTTACACCAAATAATACTGGATCCAAAATTATGTTCATAAAAGCGTTTTTAAAAAAACATGTTTTTTCGGGTTAAATTTTAGAGTTTTTTTTAATGTTTCGGACGTCTAGCGTGACTTGCGAATCGAATTCCCAACTAATGCTTCGACCGATTTTGATGGTCGACCACTTATTATAAAGCTGAAGAGGTCTAGTTAACGAAAAATATACAACATTACATAAAAACTACATTGAATCAGAAATACGCGTCATTTTGTAAATCTGAACTATCCAAAATCATCAAAGTCATACATCTTTCCGTTTTTGTTAAATAAAACTGATTAAATTGGGCTTACAACTCCAAAACAAAAGTTTTCTCCATATTTATTTTACACCAAATAATACTGGATCCAAAATTATGTTCATAAAAGCGTTTTTAAAAAAACATGTTTTTTCGGGTTAAATTTTAGAGTTTTTTTTAATGTTTCGGACGTCTAGCGTGACTTGCGAATCGAATTCCCAACTAATGCTTCGACCGATTTTGATGGTCGACCACTTATTATAAAGCTGAAGAGGTCTAGTTAACGAAAAATATACAACATTACATAAAAACTACATTGAATCAGAAATACGCGTCATTTTGTAAATCTGAACTATCCAAAATCATCAAAATCATACATCTTTCCGTTTTTGTTAAATAAAACTGATTAAATTGGGCTTACAACTCCAAAACAAAAGTTTTCTCCATATTTATTTTACACCAAATAATACTGGATCCAAAATTATGTTCATAAAAGCGTTTTTAAAAAAACATGTTTTTTCGGGTTAAATTTTAGAGTTTTTTTTAATGTTTCGGACGTCTAGCGTGACTTGCGAATCGAATTCCCAACTAATGCTTCGACCGATTTTGATGGTCGACCACTTATTATAAAGCTGAAGAGGTCTAGTTAACGAAAAATATACAACATTACATAAAAACTACATTGAATCAGAAATACGCGTCATTTTGTAAATCTGAACTATCCAAAATCATCAAAATCATACATCTTTCCGTTTTTGTTAAATAAAACTGATTAAATTGGGCTTACAACTCCAAAACAAAAGTTTTCTCCATATTTATTTTACACCAAATAATACTGGATCCAAAATTATGTTCATAAAAGCGTTTTTAAAAAAACATGTTTTTTCGGGTTAAATTTTAGAGTTTTTTTTAATGTTTCGGACGTCTAGCGTGACTTGCGAATCGAATTCCCAACTAATGCTTCAACCGATTTTGATGGTCGACCACTTATTATAAAGCTGAAGAGGTCTAGTTAACGAAAAATATACAACATTACATAAAAACTACATTGAATCAGAAATACGCGTCATTTTGTAAATCTGAACTAACCAAAATCATCAAAATCATACATCTTTCCGTTTTTGTTAAATAAAACTGATTACATTGGGCTTACAACTCCAAAACAAAAGTTTTCTCCATATTTATTTTACACCAAATAATACTGGATCCAAAATTATGTTCATAAAAGCGTTTTTAAAAAAACATGTTTTTTCGGGTTAAATTTTAGAGTTTTTTTTAATGTTTCGGACGTCTAGCGTGACTTGCGAATCGAATTCCCAACTAATGCTTCGACCGATTTTGATGGTCGACCACTTATTATAAAGCTGAAGAGGTCTAGTTAACGAAAAATATACAACATTACATAAAAACTACATTGAATCAGAAATACGCGTCATTTTGTAAATCTGAACTATCCAAAATCATCAAAATCATACATCTTTCCGTTTTTGTTAAATAAAACTGATTAAATTGGGCTTACAACTCCAAAACAAAAGTTTTCTCCATATTTATTTTACACCAAATAATACTGGATCCAAAATTATGTTCATAAAAGCGTTTTTAAAAAAACATGTTTTTTTGGGTTAAATTTTAGAGTTTTTTTTAATGTTTCGGACGTCTAGCGTGACTTGCGAATCGAATTCCCAACTAATGCTTCGACCGATTTTGATGGTCGACCACTTATTATAAAGCTGAAGAGGTCTAGTTAACGAAAAATATACAACATTACATAAAAACTACATTGAATCAGAAATACGCGTCATTTTGTAAATCTGAACTATCCAAAATCATCAAAATCATACATCTTTCCGTTTTTGTTAAATAAAACTGATTAAATTGGGCTTACAACTCCAAAACAAAAGTTTTCTCAATATTTATTTTACACCAAATAATACTGGATCCAAAATTATGTTCATAAAAGCGTTTTTAAAAAAACATGTTTTTTCGGGTTAAATTTTAGAGTTTTTTTTAATGTTTCGGACGTCTAGCGTGACTTGCGAATCGAATTCCCAACTAATGCTTCGACCGATTTTGATGGTCGACCACTTATTATAAAGCTGAAGAGGTCTAGTTAACGAAAAATATACAACATTACATAAAAACTACATTGAATCAGAAATACGCGTCATTTTGTAAATCTGAACTATCCAAAATAATCAAAATCATACATCTTTCCGTTTTTGTTAAATAAAACTGATTAAATTGGGCTTACAACTCCAAAACAAAAGTTTTCTCCATATTTATTTTACACCAAATAATACTGGATCCAAAATTATGTTCATAAAAGCGTTTTTAAAAAAACATGTTTTTTCGGGTTAAATTTTAGAGTTTTTTTTAATGTTTCGGACGTCTAGCGTGACTTGCGAATCGAATTCCCAACTAATGCTTCGACCGATTTTGATGGTCGACCACTTATTATAAAGCTGAAGAGGTCTAGTTAACGAAAAATATACAACATTACATAAAAACTACATTGAATCAGAAATACGCGTCATTTTGTAAATCTGAACTATCCAAAATCATCAAAATCATACATCTTTCCGTTTTTGTTAAATAAAACTGATTAAATTGGGCTTACAACTCCAAAACAAAAGTTTTCTCCATATTTATTTTACACCAAATAATACTGGATCCAAAATTATGTTCATAAAAGCGTTTTTAAAAAAACATGTTTTTTCGGGTTAAATTTTAGAGTTTTTTTTAATGTTTCGGACGTCTAGCGTGACTTGCGAATCGAATTCCCAACTAATGCTTCGACCGATTTTGATGGTCGACCACTTATTATAAAGCTGAAGAGGTCTAGTTAACGAAAAATATACAACATTACATAAAAACTACATTGAATCAGAAATACGCGTCATTTTGTAAATCTGAACTATCCAAAATCATCAAAATCATACATCTTTCCGTTTTTGTTAAATAAAACTGATTAAATTGGGCTTACAACTCCAAAACAAAAGTTTTCTCCATATTTATTTTACACCAAATAATACTGGATCCAAAATTATGTTTATAAAAGCGTTTTTAAAAAAACATGTTTTTTCGGGTTAAATTTTAGAGTTTTTTTTAATGTTTCGGACGTCTAGCGTGACTTGCGAATCGAATTCCCAACTAATGCTTCGACCGATTTTGATGGTCGACCACTTATTATAAAGCTGAAGAGGTCTAGTTAACGAAAAATATACAACATTACATAAAAACTACATTGAATCAGAAATACGCGTCATTTTGTAAATCTGAACTATCCAAAATAATCAAAATCATACATCTTTCCGTTTTTGTTAAATAAAACTGATTAAATTGGGCTTACAACTCCAAAACAAAAGTTTTCTCCATATTTATTTTACACCAAATAATACTGGATCCAAAATTATGTTCATAAAAGCGTTTTTAAAAAAACATGTTTTTTCGGGTTAAATTTTAGAGTTTTTTTTAATGTTTCGGACGTCTAGCGTGACTTGCGAATCGAATTCCCAACTAATGCTTCGACCGATTTTGATGGTCGACCACTTATTATAAAGCTGAAGAGGTCTAGTTAACAAAAAATATACAACATTACATAAAAACTACATTGAATCAGAAATACGCGTCATTTTGTAAATCTGAACTATCCAAAATCATCAAAATCATACATCTTTCCGTTTTTGTTAAATAAAACTGATTAAATTGGGCTTACAACTCCAAAACAAAAGTTTTCTCCATATTTATTTTACACCAAATAATACTGGATCCAAAATTATGTTCATAAAAGCGTTTTTCAAAAAACATGTTTTTTCGGGTTAAATTTTAGAGTTTTTTTTAATGTTTCGGACGTCTAGCGTGACTTGCGAATCGAATTCCCAACTAATGCTTCGACCGATTTTGATGGTCGACCACTTATTATAAAGCTGAAGAGGTCTAGTTAACGAAAAATATACAACATTACATAAAAACTACATTGAATCAGAAATACGCGTCATTTTGTAAATCTGAACTATCCAAAATAATCAAAATCATACATCTTTCCGTTTTTGTTAAATAAAACTGATTAAATTGGGCTTACAACTCCAAAACAAAAGTTTTCTCCATATTTATTTTACACCAAATAATACTGGATCCAAAATTATGTTCATAAAAGCGTTTTTAAAAAAACATGTTTTTTCGGGTTAAATTTTAGAGTTTTTTTTTAATGTTTCGGACGTCTAGCGTGACTTGCGAATCGAATTCCCAACTAATGCTTCGACCGATTTTGATGGTCGACCACTTATTATAAAGCTGAAGAGGTCTAGTTAACAAAAAATATACAACATTACATAAAAACTACATTGAATCAGAAATACGCGTCATTTTGTAAATCTGAACTATCCAAAATCATCAAAATCATACATCTTTCCGTTTTTGTTAAATAAAACTGATTAAATTGGGCTTACAACTCCAAAACAAAAGTTTTCTCCATATTTATTTTACACCAAATAATACTGGATCCAAAATTATGTTCATAAAAGCGTTTTTCAAAAAACATGTTTTTTCGGGTTAAATTTTAGAGTTTTTTTTAATGTTTCGGACGTCTAGCGTGACTTGCGAATCGAATTCCCAACTAATGCTTCGACCGATTTTGATGGTCGACCACTTATTATAAAGCTGAAGAGGTCTAGTTAACGAAAAATATACAACATTACATAAAAACTACATTGAATCAGAAATACGCGTCATTTTGTAAATCTGAACTATCCAAAATCATCAAAATCATACATCTTTCCGTTTTTGTTAAATAAAACTGATTAAATTGGGCTTACAACTCCAAAACAAAAGTTTTCTCCATATTTATTTTACACCAAATAATACTGGATCCAAAATTATGTTCATAAAAGCGTTTTTAAAAAAACATGTTTTTTCGGGTTAAATTTTAGAGTTTTTTTTAATGTTTCGGACGTCTAGCGTGACTTGCGAATCGAATTCCCAACTAATGCTTCGACCGATTTTGATGGTCGACCACTTATTATAAAGCTGAAGAGGTCTAGTTAACGAAAAATATACAACATTACATAAAAACTACATTGAATCAGAAATACGCGTCATTTTGTAAATCTGAACTATCCAAAATCATCAAAATCATACATCTTTCCGTTTTTGTTAAATAAAACTGATTAAATTGGGCTTACAACTCCAAAACAAAAGTTTTCTCCATATTTATTTTACACCAAATAATACTGGATCCAAAATTATGTTCATAAAAGCGTTTTTAAAAAAACATGTTTTTTCGAATTTTAGAGTTTTTTTTAATGTTTCGGACGTCTAGCGTGACTTGCGAATCGAATTCCCAACTAATGCTTCGACCGATTTTGATGGTCGACCACTTATTACAAAGCTGAAGAGGTCTAGTTAACGAAAAATATACAACATTACATAAAAACTACATTGAATCAGAAATACGCGTCATTTTGTAAATCTGAACTATCCAAAATCATCAAAATCATACATCTTTCCGTTTTTGTTAAATAAAACTGATTAAATTGGGCTTACAACTCCAAAACAAAAGTTTTCTCCATATTTATTTTACACCAAATAATACTGGATCCAAAATTATGTTCATAAAAGCGTTTTTAAAAAAACATGTTTTTTCGGGTTAAATTTTAGAGTTTTTTTTAATGTTTCGGACGTCTAGCGTGACTTGCGAATCGAATTCCCAACTAATGCTTCGACCGATTTTGATGGTCGACCACTTATTATAAAGCTGAAGAGGTCTAGTTAACGAAAAATATACAACATTACATAAAAACTACATTGAATCAGAAATACGCGTCATTTTGTAAATCTGAACTATCCAAAATCATCAAAATCATACATCTTTCCGTTTTTGTTAAATAAAACTGATTACATTGGGCTTACAACTCCAAAACAAAAGTTTTCTCCATATTTATTTTACACCAAATAATACTGGATCCAAAATTATGTTCATAAAAGCGTTTTTAAAAAAACATGTTTTTTCGGGTTAAATTTTAGAGTTTTTTTTAATGTTTCGGACGTCTAGCGTGACTTGCGAATCGAATTCCCAACTAATGCTTCGACCGATTTTGATGGTCGACCACTTATTATAAAGCTGAAGAGGTCTAGTTAACGAAAAATATACTACATTACATAAAAACTACATTGAATCAGAAATACGCGTCATTTTGTAAATCTGAACTATCCAAAATCATCAAAATCATACATCTTTCCGTTTTTGTTAAATAAAACTGATTAAATTGGGCTTACAACTCCAAAACAAAAGTTTTCTCCATATTTATTTTACACCAAATAATACTGGATCCAAAATTATGTTCATAAAAGCGTTTTTAAAAAAACATGTTTTTTCGGGTTAAATTTTAGAGTTTTTTTTAATGTTTCGGACGTCTAGCGTGACTTGCGAATCGAATTCCCAACTAATGCTTCGACCGATTTTGATGGTCGACCACTTATTATAAAGCTGAAGAGGTCTAGTTAACGAAAAATATACAACATTACATAAAAACTACATTGAATCAGAAATACGCGTCATTTTGTAAATCTGAACTATCCAAAATCATCAAAATCATACATCTTTCCGTTTTTGTTAAATAAAACTGATTAAATTGGGCTTACAACTCCAAAACAAAAGTTTTCTCCATATTTATTTTACACCAAATAATACTGGATCCAAAATTATGTTCATAAAAGCGTTTTTAAAAAAACATGTTTTTTCGGGCTAAATTTTAGAGTTTTTTTTAATGTTTCGGACGTCTAGCGTGACTTGCGAATCGAATTCTTAACTAATGCTTCGACCGATTTTGATGGTCGACCACTTATTATAAAGCTGAAGAGGTCTAGTTAACGAAAAATATACAACATTACATAAAAACTACATTGAATCAGAAATACGCGTCATTTTGTAAATCTGAACTATCCAAAATCATCAAAATCATACATCTTTCCGTTTTTGTTAAATAAAGCTGATTACATTGGGCTTACAACTCCAAAACAAAAGTTTTCTCCATATTTATTTTACACCAAATAATACTGGATCCAAAATTATGTTCATAAAAGCGTTTTTAAAAAAACATGTTTTTTCGGGTTAAATTTTAGAGTTTTTTTAATGTTTCGGACGTCTAGCGTGACTTGCGAATCGAATTCCCAACTAATGCTTCGACCGATTTTGATGGTCGACAACTTATTATAAAGCTGAAGAGGTCTAGTTAACGAAAAATATACAACATTACATAAAAACTACATTGAATCAGAAATACGCGTCATTTTGTAAATCTGAACTATCCAAAATCATCAAAATCATACATCTTTCCGTTTTTGTTAAATAAAACTGATTAAATTGGGCTTACAACTCCAAAACAAAAGTTTTCTCCATATTTATTTTACACCAAATAATACTGGATCCAAAATTATGTTCATAAAAGCGTTTTTAAAAAAACATGTTTTTTCGGGTTAAATTTTAGAGTTTTTTTTAATGTTTCGGACGTCTAGCGTGACTTGCGAATCGAATTCCCAACTAATGCTTCGACCGATTTTGATGGTCGACCACTTATTATAAAGCTAAAGAGGTCTAGTTAACGAAAAATATACAACATTACATAAAAACTACATTGAATCAGAAATACGCGTCATTTTGTAAATCTGAACTATCCAAAATCATCAAAATCATACATCTTTCCGTTTTTGTTAAATAAAACTGATTAAATTGGGCTTACAACTCCAAAACAAAAGTTTTCTCCATATTTATTTTACACCAAATAATATTGGATCCAAAATTATGTTCATAAAAGCGTTTTTAAAAAAACATGTTTTTTCGGGTTAAATTTAAGAGTTTTTTTTAATGTTTCGGACGTCTACCGTGACTTGCGAATCGAATTCCCAACTAATGCTTCGACCGATTTTGATGGTCGACCACTTATTATAAAGCTGAAGAGGTCTAGTTAACGAAAAATATACAACATTACATAAAAACTACATTGAATCAGAAATACGCGTCATTTTGTAAATCTGAACTATCCAAAATCATCAAAATCATACATCTTTCCGTTTTTGTTAAATAAAACTTATTAAATTGGGCTTACAACTCCAAAACAAAAGTTTTCTCTATATTTATTTTACACCAAATAATACTGGATCCAAAATTATGTTCATAAAAGCGTTTTTAAAAAAACATGTTTTTTCGGGTTAAATTTTAGAGTTTTTTTTAATGTTTCGGACGTCTAGCGTGACTTGCGAATCGAATTCCCAACTAATGCTTCGACCGATTTTGATGGTCGACCACTTATTATAAAGCTGAAGAGGTCTAGTTAACGAAAAATATACAACATTACATAAAAACTACATTGAATCAGAAATACGCGTCATTTTGTAAATCTGAACTATCCAAAATCATCAAAATCATACATCTTTCCGTTTTTGTTAAATAAAGCTGATTACATTGGGCTTACAACTCCAAAACAAAAGTTTTCTCCATATTTATTTTACACCAAATAATACTGGATCCAAAATTATGTTCATAAAAGCGTTTTTAAAAAAACATGTTTTTTCGGGTTAAATTTTAGAGTTTTTTTAATGTTTCGGACGTCTAGCGTGACTTGCGAATCGAATTCCCAACTAATGCTTCGACCGATTTTGATGGTCGACAACTTATTATAAAGCTGAAGAGGTCTAGTTAACGAAAAATATACAACATTACATAAAAACTACATTGAATCAGAAATACGCGTCATTTTGTAAATCTGAACTATCCAAAATCATCAAAATCATACATCTTTCCGTTTTTGTTAAATAAAACTGATTAAATTGGGCTTACAACTCCAAAACAAAAGTTTTCTCCATATTTATTTTACACCAAATAATACTGGATCCAAAATTATGTTCATAAAAGCGTTTTTAAAAAAACATGTTTTTTCGGGTTAAATTTTAGAGTTTTTTTTAATGTTTCGGACGTCTAGCGTGACTTGCGAATCGAATTCCCAACTAATGCTTCGACCGATTTTGATGGTCGACCACTTATTATAAAGCTAAAGAGGTCTAGTTAACGAAAAATATACAACATTACATAAAAACTACATTGAATCAGAAATACGCGTCATTTTGTAAATCTGAACTATCCAAAATCATCAAAATCATACATCTTTCCGTTTTTGTTAAATAAAACTGATTAAATTGGGCTTACAACTCCAAAACAAAAGTTTTCTCCATATTTATTTTACACCAAATAATATTGGTTCCAAAATTATGTTCATAAAAGCGTTTTTAAAAAAACATGTTTTTTCGGGTTAAATTTAAGAGTTTTTTTTAATGTTTCGGACGTCTACCGTGACTTGCGAATCGAATTCCCAACTAATGCTTCGACCGATTTTGATGGTCGACCACTTATTATAAAGCTGAAGAGGTCTAGTTAACGAAAAATATACAACATTACATAAAAACTACATTGAATCAGAAATACGCGTCATTTTGTAAATCTGAACTATCCAAAATCATCAAAATCATACATCTTTCCGTTTTTGTTAAATAAAACTTATTAAATTGGGCTTACAACTCCAAAACAAAAGTTTTCTCTATATTTATTTTACACCAAATAATACTGGATCCAAAATTATGTTCATAAAAGCGTTTTTAAAAAAACATGTTTTTTCGGGTTAAATTTTAGAGTTTTTTTTAATGTTTCGGACGTCTAGCGTGACTTGCGAATCGAATTCCCAACTAATGCTTCGACCGATTTTGATAGTCGACCACTTATTATAAAGCTGAAGAGGTCTAGTTAACGAAAAATATACAACATTACATAAAAACTACATTGAATCAGAAATACGCGTCATTTTGTAAATCTGAACTATCCAAAATCATCAAAATCATACATCTTTCCGTTTTTGTTAAATAAAACTGATTAAATTGGGCTTACAACTCCAAAACAAAAGTTTTCTCCATATTTATTTTACACCAAATAATACTGGATCCAAAATTATGTTCATAAAAGCGTTTTTAAAAAAACATTTTTTTTCGGGTTAAATTTTAGAGTTTTTTTTAATGTTTCGGACGTCTAGCGTGACTTGCGAATCGAATTCCCAACTAATGCTTCGACCGATTTTGATGGTCGACCACTTATTATAAAGCTGAAGAGGTCTAGTTAACGAAAAATATACAACATTACATAAAAACTACATTGAATCAGAAATACGCGTCATTTTGTAAATCTGAACTATCCAAAATCATCAAAATCATACATCTTTCCGTTTTTGTTAAATAAAACTGATTAAATTGGGCTTACAACTCCAAAACAAAAGTTTTCTCCATATTTATTTTACACCAAATAATACTGGATCCAAAATTATGTTCATAAAAGCGTTTTTAAAAAAACATGTTTTTTCGGGTTAAATTTTAGAGTTTTTTTTAATGTTTCGGACGTCTAGCGTGACTTGCGAATCGAATTCCCAACTAATGCTTCGACCGATTTTGATGGTCGACCACTTATTATAAAGCTGAAGAGGTCTAATTAACGAAAAATATACAACATTACATAAAAACTACATTGAATCAGAAATACGCGTCATTTTGTAAATCTGAACTATCCAAAATCATCAAAATCATACATCTTTCCGTTTTTGTTAAATAAAACTGATTAAATTGGTCTTACAACTCCAAAACAAAAGTTTTCTCCATATTTATTTTACACCAAATAATACTGGATCCAAAATTATGTTCATAAAAGCGTTTTTAAAAAAACATGTTTTTTCGGGTTAAATTTTAGAGTTTTTTTTAATGTTTCGGACGTCTAGCGTGACTTGCGAATCGAATTCCCAACTAATGCTTCGACCGATTTTGATGGTCGACCACTTATTATAAAGCTGAAGAGGTCTAGTTAACGAAAAATATACAACATTACATAAAAACTACATTGAATCAGAAATACGCGTCATTTTGTAAATCTGAACTATCCAAAATCATCAAAATCATACATCTTTCCGTTTTTGTTAAATAAAACTGATTAAATTGGGCTTACAACTCCAAAACAAAAGTTTTCTCCATATTTATTTTACACCAAATAATACTGGATCCAAAATTATGTTCATAAAAGCGTTTTTAAAAAAACATGTTTTTTCGGGTTAAATTTTAGAGTTTTTTTTAATGTTTCGGACGTCTAGCGTGACTTGCGAATCGAATTCCCAACTAATGCTTCGACCGATTTTGATGGTCCACCACTTATTATAAAGCTGAAGAGGTCTAGTTAACGAAAAATATACAACATTACATAAAAACTACATTGAATCAGAAATACGCGTCATTTTGTAAATCTGAACTATCCAAAATCATCAAAATCATACATCTTTCCGTTTTTGTTAAATAAAACTGATTAAATTGGGCTTACAACTCCAAAACAAAAGTTTTCTCCATATTTATTTTACACCAAATAATACTGGATCCAAAATTATGTTCATAAAAGCGTTTTTAAAAAAACATTTTTTTTCGGGTTAAATTTTAGAGTTTTTTTTAATGTTTCGGACGTCTAGCGTGACTTGCGAATCGAATTCCCAACTAATGCTTCGACCGATTTTGATGGTCGACCACTTATTATAAAGCTGAAGAGGTCTAGTTAACGAAAAATATACAACATTACATAAAAACTACATTGAATCAGAAATACGCGTCATTTTGTAAATCTGAACTATCCAAAATCATCAAAATCATACATCTTTCCGTTTTTGTTAAATAAAACTGATTAAATTGGGCTTACAACTCCAAAACAAAAGTTTTCTCCATATTTATTTTACACCAAATAATACTGGATCCAAAATTATGTTCATAAAAGCGTTTTTAAAAAAACATGTTTTTTCGGGTTAAATTTTAGAGTTTTTTTTAATGTTTCGGACGTCTAGCGTGACTTGCGAATCGAATTCCCAACTAATGCTTCGACCGATTTTGATGGTCGACCACTTATTATAAAGCTGAAGAGGTCTAGTTAACGAAAAATATACAACATTACATAAAAACTACATTGAATCAGAAATACGCGTCATTTTGTAAATCTGAACTATCCAAAATCATCAAAATCATACATCTTTCCGTTTTTGTTAAATAAAACTGATTAAATTGGTCTTACAACTCCAAAACAAAAGTTTTCTCCATATTTATTTTACACCAAATAATACTGGATCCAAAATTATGTTCATAAAAGCGTTTTTAAAAAAACATGTTTTTTCGGGTTAAATTTTAGAGTTTTTTTTAATGTTTCGGACGTCTAGCGTGACTTGCGAATCGAATTCCCAACTAATGCTTCGACCGATTTTGATGGTCGACCACTTATTATAAAGCTGAAGAGGTCTAGTTAACGAAAAATATACAACATTACATAAAAACTACATTGAATCAGAAATACGCGTCATTTTGTAAATCTGAACTATCCAAAATCATCAAAATCATACATCTTTCCGTTTTTGTTAAATAAAACTGATTAAATTGGGCTTACAACTCCAAAACAAAAGTTTTCTCCATATTTATTTTACACCAAATAATACTGGATCCAAAATTATGTTCATAAAAGCGTTTTTAAAAAAACATGTTTTTTCGGGTTAAATTTTAGAGTTTTTTTTAATGTTTCGGACGTCTAGCGTGACTTGCGAATCGAATTCCCAACTAATGCTTCGACCGATTTTGATGGTCCACCACTTATTATAAAGCTGAAGAGGTCTAGTTAACGAAAATATACAACATTACATAAAAACTACATTGAATCAGAAATACGCGTCATTTTGTAAATCTGAACTATCCAAAATCATCAAAATCATACATCTTTCCGTTTTTGTTAAATAAAACTGATTAAATTGGGCTTACAACTCCAAAACAAAAGTTTTCTCCATATTTATTTTACACCAAATAATACTGGATCCAAAATGATGTTCATAAAAGCGTTTTTAAAAAAACATGTTTTTTCGGGTTAAATTTTAGAGTTTTTTTTAATGTTTCGGACGTCTAGCGTGACTTGCGAATCGAATTCCCAACTAATGCTTCGACCGATTTTGATGGTCGACCACTTATTATAAAGCTGAAGAGGTCTAGTTAACGAAAAATATACAACATTACATAAAAACTACATTGAATCAGAAATACGCGTCATTTTGTAAATCTGAACTATCCAAAATCATCAAAATCATACATCTTTCCGTTTTGTTAAATAAAACTGATTAAATTGGGCTTACAACTCCAAAACAAAAGTTTTCTTCATATTTATTTTACACCAAATAATACTGGATCCAAAATTATGTCATAAAAGCGTTTTTATTTAAAAAAAACATGTTTTTTCGGGTTAAATTTTAGAGTTTTTTTTAATGTTTCGGACGTCTAGCGTGACTTGCGAATCGAATTCCC
>CATKWC010000528.1:0-89275 GCA_949824845.1 Rhingia rostrata
AAATCATGGTCATCAAAGGAGAAATAAACGAGATCGTTCGAGCCTGCCAAATGGCAAAGAACGGTCTAATCAACACAAACCTACTAGACACAGAAGAGATCAGCAAAGTTATTAACGAACTAGAAACATTACCATACGTTAATGAAATCGAAGCCATCGAATACGGAACACCATCAATCTTCACCAATGGCTCAATGTTGCTCTATGTCATTTCAATGCCCAAGGTGTGCCCAAGGGAAAGAAGAATACAACTTGCTGATAACACGGCCGTTGGTAATAGATGGAAAACAGATAGACCTTAGTTATAAAAAGGCGTTGATAAACCACAGAGCGACATATGGTATAAAGGGCAATTGTCTCTCAATCAACAACTCGACGATCTGCGAGGACAAGTCGCTAGAAAGAATCCCCGAAGACACCTGCATCCCCAGACTTTTGAAGGGAGGTCCTGCAGCATGTACCTTTCAGACAAACAGGGAAGAAGTTCTTGAACTTATTAAGGAGGACACAATTTTTGTCACAAATTTTAAGGGTGATCTAACCTCCAACAATGTTTCAAGATTTCTTACAGGTACATACGTCATCCAGATGTACAACGAAACTATACAACTGAAAAACAGGACGTTCTTCAGTCTTACAAGCTCTACTGTGCAGGCTCTTCCTCCGGCTTTGATAAACATCACCAACCAGGACCACAAGATTGACCTGGGATACATCCATGAACTTAGCGTTCAAAACATAGAACGCTTGGGTAATTTAACAAAAGAAGTTAAAATTTCTATACTTTCAGAAGCTGCAATCATCATACTTGTGGCTTATGTAGTCTATCGGATTTGGCGAAAAATACATGCTAAACACAGAATCCCGCCAATCCTACCATCAGTAACGGCTTGACCTAGCGGTCACCTAGGATCTACGGGCCGTAGATTTTTGAAGGGGGAGGAGTTATCACCATCCAACACCTACCTGGGAAACAAGAACAAACAGGTTCCCAGCCGATTCAGCATTCCTCCATTGGCCCGATGTCAACCACACTCATTTGCTGGACATTCGACACCTCCCATTGGCCATGAATATATTCCCAGCTGAATCAGCAGTTCATTGGCCCACGTGCATTGGCATGCATAAGCTGGTCACCCGACACCCCCCATTGGTCAGCGTATGCACGCGAGAAATGTAAACCGCGCCGAGCGAGATTAAAAAAAAACACTTTATTATTATTTTTTATTATTCTACTCGCTTTATTGGTTTGGTCACTGTGGACCTTACGTATTTATAACAACTAAATAACTTAATTCTATCTACATTAGCGACAACCCGCCGTCCTTAGCGTCGCTGCAGTTGTCGGTAATGGAATACGTATTACTGGTCGCTGGTTTCCGCATTGGTTTTCCCTTTTATATTGATTTTCTGATGACACTGCGTAGTCGACTTGACCTATATTCCTAGTGTAGCGAAGTGAATGGCCAAATAGAACGGTTCCACTCTACGATTCTGGAAATCTATCGATGTCTTAAAGCAGAACTTAAGGATTTGAAATTCAATGAAATCCTTAACATTGCAGTTGACCGCTATAACAGCACTGTACATTCGGTGACGGGCAAAAAGCCATCTGACATTATCTTCAATAGAAGTTCTCGGATCAATTTCCAGAACTTAAGTGATTTCCGAATTAAGGTGAATCAGGAGTTGAGGAAGAGATTAAACCAAGTACAGGTAAAGAAGAATTCATGGTTTAATAAGAGGAAGTCACAACCTAAAAAATTTAAGAAAGGTGATATAATTTACACCTCATTGAAGCGAATACAGGGCAAACACAAGCCCTTGTATCGCAAAGAAGTGGTGGCTAAAGATAACAACGTCACAATCGTGACAAGTACAGGTCGTAAAGTTCATAAAAGACAAATAAAAAAATAAGTCAATTAATAAAAGAAGAATAAGAATTATGGGGTGTATGAATTAATGGTAACAGTGCATCCTCCATATAATACTTGCCTTATATTTCGAATAAAAAAAAAAATTAATTTTTTTGAGAATTATTAATATTCTATATACATTTCTATTAAGAAACTAACCTTAGGATATAAGTAGCTCTTAATCCAGTAATAAGTATTAACAGGTTAATTAAAAGCTCGAATTATAACATGAAAAAAAAAGTCTTTTTTTGTTATCTACTTCTAACAAAACACGAGAGAATTCTCTTTTTCTTATAAATACCCCACAGATTTATATTCTTAGTGGTCGCCGAAAGTTTCCAGATCTTCAACTATAAATCTCCCATAGTCTCACTGAAGGAAGGCAGAGGATGGATTGTTGACGGAAGTTTCAAACTTGTACATACCATCGACCTGATGCAATTTGAAGTTCTCCTAGACGGTGTGTCGAATGCAATATGTACGAATATAAAAAACGAAGACAGAAAGCGTATAATAGAGTTCCATGTACGACAATCAAAAGAACGCCTTAGTCATTTAAAAGCCAAAGCATCCAGGAAAAGCAGATCTATCAATTGGATAGGGTCGGCCTGGAAGTGGGTAGCAGGAAATCCAGATGCCACAGACTGGAACGAAGTCCTCCGAAGTGAGCAGACAATAATCCAAAATAATAACCAGCAGTATAAAATCAACGAAAAACTTATGAGTATAACACAGGACATAACAGGAAAAATCAACTCCATTATCGCAAGATATGAAGGCGGAATTAATGATGTCATCTCTGGAAGATTCGAACAAGACGCTCTGGATGAAATCATGGTCATCAAAGGAGAAATAAACGAGATCGTTCGAGCCTGCCAAATGGCAAAGAACGGTCTAATCAACACAAACCTACTAGACACAGAAGAGATCAGCAAAGTTATTAACGAACTAGAAACATTACCATACGTTAATGAAATCGAAGCCATCGAATACGGAACACCATCAATCTTCACCAATGGCTCAATGTTGCTCTATGTCATTTCAATGCCCAAGGTGTGCCCAAGGGAAAGAAGAATACAACTTGCTGATAACACGGCCGTTGGTAATAGATGGAAAACAGATAGACCTTAGTTATAAAAAGGCGTTGATAAACCACAGAGCGACATATGGTATAAAGGGCAATTGTCTCTCAATCAACAACTCGACGATCTGCGAGGACAAGTCGCTAGAAAGAATCCCCGAAGACACCTGCATCCCCAGACTTTTGAAGGGAGGTCCTGCAGCATGTACCTTTCAGACAAACAGGGAAGAAGTTCTTGAACTTATTAAGGAGGACACAATTTTTGTCACAAATTTTAAGGGTGATCTAACCTCCAACAATGTTTCAAGATTTCTTACAGGTACATACGTCATCCAGATGTACAACGAAACTATACAACTGAAAAACAGGACGTTCTTCAGTCTTACAAGCTCTACTGTGCAGGCTCTTCCTCCGGCTTTGATAAACATCACCAACCAGGACCACAAGATTGACCTGGGATACATCCATGAACTTAGCGTTCAAAACATAGAACGCTTGGGTAATTTAACAAAAGAAGTTAAAATTTCTATACTTTCAGAAGCTGCAATCATCATACTTGTGGCTTATGTAGTCTATCGGATTTGGCGAAAAATACATGCTAAACACAGAATCCCGCCAATCCTACCATCAGTAACGGCTTGACCTAGCGGTCACCTAGGATCTACGGGCCGTAGATTTTTGAAGGGGGAGGAGTTATCACCATCCAACACCTACCTGGGAAACAAGAACAAACAGGTTCCCAGCCGATTCAGCATTCCTCCATTGGCCCGATGTCAACCACACTCATTTGCTGGACATTCGACACCTCCCATTGGCCATGAATATATTCCCAGCTGAATCAGCAGTTCATTGGCCCACGTGCATTGGCATGCATAAGCTGGTCACCCGACACCCCCCATTGGTCAGCGTATGCACGCGAGAAATGTAAACCGCGCCGAGCGAGATTAAAAAAAAACACTTTATTATTATTTTTTATTATTCTACTCGCTTTATTGGTTTGGTCACTGTGGACCTTACGTATTTATAACAACTAAATAACTTAATTCTATCTACATTAGCGACAACCCGCCGTCCTTAGCGTCGCTGCAGTTGTCGGTAATGGAATACGTATTACTGGTCGCTGGTTTCCGCATTGGTTTTCCCTTTTATATTGATTTTCTGATGACACTGCGTAGTCGACTTGACCTATATTCCTAGTGTTGTCATCGATTGGAAAAGTAATTGCTGATCGGTATGCTTGGCTTGCATTTTGTGGTTGATTGTTGACATTCGCTTTTGGTGTTGTTGCTCTGTTTGGTTTTGGGGGAATGACCGTTGTATCTGGGTATGTTACTCCTCCTTGGTTTAGATAAGAATTCTCCTGAATTCTATTGTTTATGTTTCTTGATAATTTGTAGTGTTTATGACAAAAGTATGTTAACAATATTGATATACTTCTTATTATAATTACTGTGATTACGTTTATGCTATATGAAATCACTTTATGTAATTGTAGTTCTTTTATTTCTTTTATAGTTTCAAAATTGTTTGAAACAATCTCATCAAAAGTAATAGCTTTTACAAATGTAGAATTCCAACTATTCTCGGGGTAGAAGAATTTTTCTTGTATGATCTTTTGCTGATTGTAAAATGTTTCTCTTAACAAATGTATTTGGCAGTTAAAGAAATTAATGAGATGATTTTTGTTTAAAATTATTTTTCTATTGTCACAATTCTGTTTAATTTCTTCTTCATATGCGTTTTTAATAACAATAGTTTCGTCATCTATAATCTGTATTTGCGTTATATTATTGTATCTTAATTTACGACTACTTGTTATTACACAATGTTTACTTAGTTTTAATTCCTTAAGTGTAACATCTGGTTGGTATTTATAACTTTGATTATTAATTTCTACAATGTATTCCTCTTCGCTATCTATTTCAAGATACTCTTTATTTGGTAGTGGAATAATAAGTGTTTGTTCTACTGAAATATAATTTTTTGTAATTTTTATGGCAATTACAATAAATTTATTTTTATATTCTAAAACGCCCATTTTTATTAATTTAAGTTTATAAAAGTCAATTTTATATTCATTTATTTCTTTTGATGTAAGAATACTGGGGTGTATTATATTATGTTTTGCTGATACTATATTGTCTTGTATTTGGTTTATTTTATTGTCTATAAATCTTAATTTTGTTATTTGATCTAAGTACATTTGTTGTTTCATTATGTTATGTGTAATAGAACTCTCTACTCTATTGAAATTATTTAATATAGTTTTTCTATCATTTTCTACAATTGTTTTAAGTGCTTCTATTGATTCGTTAAAGTGATTGTTTATTTTTATCTGTTTATTTATTGCTTGTATTGCATTGTGACTATTTTTTCCTGCAATATCTAAATGAGTTAAAATATTTTGCCTATCATTATTATCCATGGTTCCAAATAGCCAGTTCTGTACATTTCCTACTAGATTTATTAAACCTCGTCTTTGTCTCCTTTTTGGCTTATTGATTAAATTTTTGCTTATTTATTGATCTAATTTTTGCTTTTAAAGTTTCTATCTCGTTATTAGTTAAATCTTCATTTTCAATTTGTAAGTGCTTTATACTGACTTGTATAAATGAAATAGTGTTTAGTATTTCTTCTGGGTCAATTAAGTGTAAAATAGTGTCTGTTTGGTTAGTTATTTGTACCTCTTTTACTTTTACTTTCAAATAACCTGTCTGTTCGTTAATTGGTGTTGTGTGTAGTGTTGCGTGTATTATTGGTATCCATAGTAGTGTTATAAGAAGTGTTACCTGTAAATTTATAAGGTCTTTTAGTGTTAGTTGGATGTACCCTACTGAGATTCTTAATTTTATATCTAGTTTCTTCCTTATGCCTAAGATGTTTGTAATTCTTAATTGCTCCTTCTTTTCTATTTTCTGTGTACTCCTCACGTTTTTCGTTTTGTTTACTAATTTTGTGTTCTTTTGTCTCTTGGATTCTATTATATAATACTTCTTTGTCTATTTCTTCTTTAGCTTTTCTAGGGGTAGTTCTAATGGTTGAATGATAACGGTTATTATAGTTGTTTAGGACTAGCTGTATTTTCGTTTCAGTTGACAGCTCGTGTCCTTCGATTCCTGTTATTTTTTCTAAAATTGTGGAATGTAATCGTTCCACATCTGAATTACCTGTATGGCTGTTGGGCTTTGTCCAATGTACTTCGACTTCGTTCTCGTTCAAAAAATGTATAATGTGTTCTGATTTAAATTCGTTATCTGTAATTAATTTTTCTGGTTTTCCAAACTTGGAAAAATGTTCTATTAGTATTGCCTTTTTGCTTCTCCAATTTCTGTCCGTAATTGTATAACCTACCGCGAATTTGGTTAGTTTGTCTATGATGGTTACAAACGATTTTTTTTCGATATGAAATATGTCTAAATGCACGATTTGATTTTTGTTTGTTGGGGTTTCTGTTATGTGGAATTTTGGTTTGATTGGGTTCCTGTCGTATTTAATTTCTTGACACTTTTTGCAATTGTTAATAACTAACTGTATCTGTTCATGAAGTTTTGGGAAATATATTTTGTTTTTAAGTGTGTAATATGTTTCATTTATTCCACTGTGCATTGATTCTTTAGTATGGTACATTGATATTTGTCGATGTGCCTCCTCCTCGGTTTTGATTTCGGTTACTCTCTGTGAACATCTTATGAATTTAATGCGTTCGTCTTGTGAAAATAATTGAATTATTACTTGTTGAACTTTGTTATAGTCATGATCTGTTACTTCTGAATATATTCCTATTATTCCCTTTTTTATAAACCTAATTAGTACATCTTTTATTTTATCTATTCCTTCAAATGGATTCAATGATATAATTCTACGTCCATGTAAAACTTCTATTTCTTTGTCAATGTTATATGTTAATATCAACTGTGTCTTGTATCTATTTACGTTTTCTTCTTTTATACCTATGTGGTCTAATTGTTGTTCTTCTGCAGAATGTATGGTTCCTGATAGTGCCATATTTGATTCTACATCGTTATCTTCTTTAATCTTGGGTGTGTTTTCCATCCTACTAAGAAAATCTGCTACTTTGTTTTCTTTTCCTTTTAAGTATTCTATTTCAAAGTTGTATTCTTGGAGTTTAAGAATCCATCTTTGATTTCTTTGTGAAAATTCTTTTCCTTTATATTTGTTGTTTAAGTATTTAATTGGTACGTGATCTGTTATAATTTTAAATCTGTTTCCATAAAGATATGGACGGAAATAATTAACTGCATAAACAATGGCTAAAAATTCCTTGTCAGTGACACTGTAATTTTGCTCGTGGTTATTTAAGGTTCTAGATACAAAACAAACTGGGTGTCCGTTTTGTGATAACACTGCACCTATAGCATGATTGCTTGCGTCTGTTGTTAGTTCGAATTGTTGATCATATTCTGGGTACTTTAATATTGGATGTGCTGTAATTAATGCTTTAAGGTTTTCAAAGGCTGATATGTATTGTGGGTCGTGTACATTAATTTTTTCAACTTTTTTTAGATATCTAATCATAGGATATGCTATCTTCGAATAATCTTTTATGAATTTACGATAATATCCTGTCATACCTAAAAATCCTGTAAGCTGTCTTTCGGTTTTTGGCAAACTTAAGTTTTCTATATCTTTAATTTTATTTGGATTAGGTTTTATACCTTCGTTGGTTAGTATGTGTCCTAAAAATTCTGTGTTTCTTTTCATGAAGCTACACTTGTCTGCTTGTATTTTTAGATTGTGCTCTTGAATTTTTCTAAACACTTTTTCTAAGGATTCTATATGTTCTTCAAGGGTTGTGGAAAATATTAATATGTCGTCTAAGTAGACCACACATATTTTGTCAATATATTTACGTAATATATTGTTCATTAAGCTTTGGAACGTCGCAGGTGCGTTCTTAAGTCCGAACGGCATCCTTACGTATTCATATAAACCCGCTGGTGTTACAAAAGCAGTTTTTTGTATATCTTTTGCTGCTACCAGGATTTGGTGATATCCTTTTGCTAAATCCAGAGTACTAAAGTACTGAGTTCAAAATGCTGTGGATATTTGTCGTCAATAGTCACTTGATTTAATTTTCTGTAGTCTACTACAATTCTATATTTTTGTTTTCCTGAGTTATCTTTTTTCTTTGGGATAACTATTATTGGTGAGCTGTATCGACTATTGCTTTTTCTGATAATCCCTTGTTTTTCCATCTCTTCCATTTGTTTACGTACTTCAGCTTCATGTTTGGGAGGATATCTATATAATTTTGAATTAATTTGTTGATCTGTAGTGGTGTTTATTTCATGCACTACTGCATTAGTATTTGTTAATTCATCTCCTTCCTTGAATATAAGTTTTTTTATATTTGCCTAAAAGCTTTCTAATAGATCGGTTTTCTAATTCGTTGAGGTGGTTTGTTTGAATGTTGCCTACTTCGCTTACATCTAGCACGTTTACTTCGTTCAGTGATTTGGTTAGGAACGGAAGACGCATACCATTCGTTAAAATAATTTCCTCATTTTGTATATCTATACTTTTTTTGTATTTTTTCCAATCCAATCCATTCCGATAAGAAAATCGTAAGGTTTGTTTATTGCAACCTTGGTCCGTTTCATTCTTGCTTTGCAAGGCTGACCAAATTGGCTGGGGCATTTTGTTTTGACTTGTTTGGTTTTATTTTGAATAATACCTTGAATGGTATTTATTTGTATCGGGGCTTCTTCAATTATTTCGTAAAGATTTGAAGATACTCGCCTTGGATTTAAGAGACTTATAGTGGATCCTGTATCGATCATTGCTATATAGTCTGTTTGTTCTAACGTTAGTTTTATGCATATTTTACTGTTGTCCAAGGCTAGTTTATAAAAAAAACTCGTGACTTTCTATTTGGTTAACGTCTTGTTCATTACCTAGGGCATCTACGTCCATAGGTTCTGCTCTACTCTGACCTGATCTATATTGTCCAGAATTTCTGAAGTTATTATTTTGCCTTGAGGTTGTTTATCTCTCTGTTTATTGTGTTTGGATCCTTAGTCGGCCTGTATTGTATTTTTAACTTCTGCTTACATTCGTCCCATGATGCTGGTGTTTCTGTGGCTAGGTAGTTTTTCGCCGCTCCAGTTATTTTTTCATTGTAAATGATGTTGAAAATATGTTCTGTTTTATTGCCGTACTCCGTCATAACTTGATCCACTGTGGCAATAAAAGAAGGTAAAGTTCCTGGTTCACCGTTGCATGGTTCGTTGGTTGCATGAACTTGATTTTGTGGTTGATTTTGCCGTGCCATTATTTCTGTTAGTGTTAAGACACTGTTCCACAGATGCTTGCTGTTGAGCCATGATGATTTATATCACTGTTCTTTGGTTTGTTTCTACGTGTACTTGCTAAATTTTTCTTCAAAACACTTTGTTTTACCACCTTATGAACGTTGTGAGTTTTCGTGAATTTTATATATTTTTTTTTTTTTTTTTATAGATTTCACTTGCACTGTGATTTAAGCAATTATTCACTTATGATTCACTTATTGTGCTCCTGTTTCTTTGAGTTTTTATTGAACCGTCACTTTTGTTTAGTTCTTAAACCAAAAAAATATTTTACTTCGTGTTTCACTTTCCTCTCTTTCGACCGAATAGAGGAATACCGACTGCGCCAGAAATGTAAACCGCGCCGAGCGAGATTAAAAAAAACACTTTATTATTATTTTTTATTATTCTACTCACTTTATTGGTTTGGTCACTGTGGACCTTACGTATTTATAACAACTAAATAACTTAATTCTATCTACATTAGCGACAACCCGCCGTCCTTAGCGTCGCTGCAGTTGTCGGTAATGGAATACGTATTACTGGTCGCTGGTTTCCGCATTGGTTTTCCCTTTTATATTGATTTTCTGATGACACTGCGTAGTCGACTTGACCTATATTCCTAGTGTTGTCATCGATTGGAAAAGTAATTGCTGATCGGTATGCTTGGCTTGCATTTTGTGGTTGATTGTTGACATTCGCTTTTGGTGTTGTTGCTCTGTTTGGTTTTGGGGGAATGACCGTTGTATCTGGGTATGTTACTCGCGCGAACATGATTGGTGCTAAGTCAGCGATAATTGGTGTGAACCTATGCTTCATGCGAAGTTTATGTTCCACGCCTGAGGCAGTTCGTATCGGAACCTGAAGACTTTCGGTTTAGGAAATAAAGTAACTTTTATAACGTTTAAATTTGCTTTTCATTTAATAAGTAAGTCGAACAGTCGGGCCAACCCCTCGGTTGGCGTTAGCATTTTTTTGATATCCTCGCGAAGGATATCTTTAACTGACACACAAAAGTATACTATTTTTGAACTAATTTAATATTTCAGACACTTATGATACCTACAAAATACTTATAAATACATACTTGTTGCTTAAACCTATATACACTAGATAAACATTAATTTTACACTTACACTGAACGAAGATTTGATTTAATATAAAGCAGATATCACATTTTGAACCACTTTGGGTTAGTTTAACGGTCTAATCTCACTAATGAACTAATTATGAAGTTAACTTTAATTATTTACCTTTTGATTAATAAATATGAATTGCCTTAGATACATAATCATGAATCAATAAGTTTTTTTTATTCAATGGGGGCGGATAATAGTTTAATCTTCTGTTTTATGTACTAAACTCCGTGTAAGGTTCCAATAAGGGACAACTTTTAAAGCATAGGTAACTGAGTTGTCATGGTGACTCATCATATAGATGAGAAGGGTGGGTAAAGTGTGCCCAAAGTGACAAAACATCCGTCACAGCAATGTGAAGTAGCTGTTGGTCAAAAATACAACCTGTCCGTCCGCATAATACCTGATTGATCGTATAAATAAATAGATACGTTTTTTTTTTCAATCTTGGCATGAATATTTTTTTTCTTTGTGAGTGGTAAGTCGTATTGCTAGGTACAAGAAGCCTCCCATTTCCGGCGAGCTCAGCCGTGCCTCAGCCGCAAGCATGTCAAGTGCAGTACTTTTAGCGATACACCTAACAGAAGCAAGTTTCGATTTCGCTTATATTAACAGACCGGTAACAAGAAAATGGCGCCCAAAGTGTTGGCAAAGAATAGGCCCTATTTAAAATAGTGTTTTAGATTTGCAAAATTATTGTTTCGGCAGTAATTTCTTTCTTTTCAAGCGAAGTTAATATATTCCCGGTATTTGCAATAATATTCGCAATCCGCGTTGCGATTGATAGTATTAACTGAACTTAATTAGAAGTTTTAAATTTTACATTAGTCCAACCTTTTGATCGTAGTTCAATAAGTTGTTGCATGTACAATTATTATTTTTATTATTTATATTTTAGTAAGTCGAACGTTTGACAAGTTTAAATCGAACTTCAGTGCTACTAATTAAGCAACAAGTTAGACAATTTGGTAACAAGTTTGCAGCTTCGTTATGCGTAAATTTGATCAACATTAATTTTGACAGTCCGTCCGATATAAAGGTTTAGTACGATTTATTGAGAAGAAACTCATTTGAAACCCCCAAGATAATTCATGCAAGCAAGTAAAGAATATTAATTATTATTAAAGAAGTAAAGAATTATAGAACCAACAAAATTTAGAATAGTTATTATGGATCCCGAAGTTTTACCAACGAAAAAATTAAGAAGTAACCAAATTTATTATCAAAACCAAAGTATTAGAGGTCGTTCTTCTACTCGCAGAGGACACAATAGTTCAAGTTCGCGTGAATCAATGTCCCTACCCAGAGTAGCTAGAACTCCACAGAAAAGTGTAAAAGCAGTTGTTCACAATAGTCCTCAACCTAAATCTTTACAAATGTCTGACTCAAATTCAAACTCGAGAGAGCAAATAACTCCTCAAACCCAACCAAATGATGATAGAACCCAACAAGCTCTTGTGAGAAACAGTCCTCAACCTCAACATTCACAAATTGATGACAACATGCCTGATGGTAGCAACAACATCCAAAATAAAAGTGTGCGGCAAGAGGTGGAATCAAATATTGCAACGCAACAGTTAAATAGCAATTCTGGTATTGAACCTGTAGTAGCAGCATTTGATAGAATATTAGAAGTTAATCAGCGAGTATATATTCATGAAATGAAGTCTATTAAAGATATTTTGATTGAACAATTTGAGAACCTTCAATTAAATAACCAAGGACCTAGACCTACCGAACGTCAAACTCAGCCTAATCATATTTCTGAGTTTGAACAATTTTTAAATGCGTCTATGTCCACAGGGCATAATCGACAATTCGAAATGCCAAGTCGAAACTCCAATTCGAATACTTCTAATTCTAGCCAAGTTTTTAAGATTGAGAAATGGCAAATCTCTTTCGATGGAAATGACAACGTTCATGATTTCCTTTTTAAAGTGGAAACTTTAAAACAAAAATCGATGTGCACTTGGGAAAACGTTTTAGCTAATTTCCATAGGCAAGGCAGACACCTGGTTTTGGTTTTTCCTCAAAATGAATCCAAATGCGTCATATGATTCGCTTAAATATGCAATCATCAAAGAATTCAGTAAGATGGAAAATGATCAGGATATGATTATTAAAGTGTTAAGTAGGAGACCGGGATATAAGGAGAGTTTTGGTGATTTTTACACGGACATAATAACTCGAAACTGTAGACTTCGCGAACCTATGCAAGAAGTTAAATTAATAGAATTGCTGAAAAAGAATTCGAAAGACAATCTTGGTACTTTGTTGTTTCCGTATACAGTGACCAGCGTTCAAAATTTGCGTGATGTTGCAAGAAAAGCTGAACAATTCGTTCAACATCAATCGTTTCAACGATTTCAGCAACAAAAGCGGTTCGTAAATGAAAGAGAAGAAGTTGATTCTAATAGTGCAAGTATTGCAATTAGTTGTGAGAATGAGCAAATAGCAGCACTTTCACAAGGTCGCAGTTTAAATCCAACAAGGTATCCGATGGATACTTCTAAGTTCCGTTGCTGGAACTGTGACATAATTGGTCATTCTTATTATGACTGCCCATCTGATAACCGAAATTTATTCTGTTTTTGCTGCGGTGAAAAGAATGTCAGCACTCCAAATTGTCATAGACATTTGGAAAACAAGAATGTGAGCGAGATGGTTACCGGGGACTCTCGTTCCATGAACACTTCCCAGAGTCAATAAACCCTAAGAGATCGTTAGACAGCCATGGGTCATCTAATGATCTAAAAACAGATAACAACTTGAAGTTCATAGTGCCAATCAAAGAAATTGCTAAGCAAATTGGTGATAAGACAAGTTCTCCAACACCATCTTTGCCACCAAAACGTTCACTTCATCAGAGAGTTCTTGACTACCACACTGCTCGAGCAAGGATTTTTGGATCTGACACCAAACTTCAGATTTCGAAGAGAATTAAAAAATATCATAATCGCTACCACCGTCGCAAAGATTACCGACAAATTCTTGAAAGTACTTACATAAATGAAAATACAGATTTAAGACCTTTCGTAAATGTAAAACTCGGTTCAGAAACTGTCTATGCGTTATTAGATTCAGGTGCATCGGTAAGTGTTCTGGGAAAAGATTGCTTCGATTTTTTAAATAGAAATGAATTTACTATAACAAAAGTTCGATCTAACATAAGCACTGCAGATGGCACAAAACAACAAGTTCATGGTTTTTGTAAGATTCCAGTATCGTTTAATAATCAAACAAAAATTCTGGATTTCTATATTGTTCCTACCCTCCTACAACACGTTTATTTAGGCATAACCTTTTGAAAAAAGTTCAATGTAGCCCCACAGATAGTATCTGAACTGACTGTCACTGAAAATAGTACGAATACTGTTGAATATAAATTTCATACTTTGACAACATTTCAACAATATGAACTAGAAAAAGTTATTTCATACTTTCCTTCGTTTTCTAAACTTGGACTCGGCAGTACAAGTTTAGAAACACATTCCATAGATACCGGTGAGGTAGTACCTATAAAAGCTAAACACTATCCACTTTCACCTCCACGTCAACAGCAGGCATACAAAGAACTTGACCGTATGCTTGGCTTAGGTGTTATTGAAGAAAGCAATAGTCCATGGTGTTCCCCAATCGTTCTTTTAATTAAGCCAGGTAAAGTTAGACTTTGCCTGGATTCTCGAAAATTGAATAGCGTTACAAAAAAGGATGCTTATCCTTTGCCGCACATTAGCGGATTATTAAGTAGACTAAAAGACACACATTTCATTAGTGGGATTGATCTTAAAGATGCCTTTTGGCAAATCCCTTTAGAAATGGAGTCTAGAGAAAAGACGGCATTTGCTGTGCCCAGTCGGCCACTGTACCAGTTTACAGTTATGCCTTTCGGGCTATGCAACGCCCCACAGAGAATGAGTCGGCTCATGGATCGGGTAATACCTGCACGTATCCGTGAGAACGTCTTCATTTATTTAGATGATCTGCTAGTGTGTTCGCAAACATTTGATGAGCATCTTGCTTTGTTGAAGGAGGTAGCATCATGTTTTCATATAGCCAAGTTAACCATAAATGTCGAAAAGAGTAAGTTCTGCCAAAAGGAAATCAAGTTCCTTGGATATGTTGTTGGGCAAGGGTGTTTAAAAACGGACCCTGACAAATTAGAAGCAATAACAAAATTTTCTGTTTCTAAAACTGCTCGACAAATTCGTCGGTTCATAGGTATGACTGGGTGGTACCGCCAATTCATTCAAAACTTCTCAGATTTGGCAGCCCCATTAACGGACTGCCTCAGAAAATCAAAGAACTTTACGTTGACGGAAGCCGCGACTATTGTATTTCAAAAACTGAAGGATGCATTAACATCGGCTACTGTATTGGCACAACCTGATTTTTCGAAAGGTTTCGTGATACAATGCGATGCATCAACCACAGGTGTGGGTGGGGTACTCCATCAACTCGACCAAGAAAATCGTGAGAGACCAATCGCATGTGTTTCTCAAAAGTTACAAAAAAAACAAAAAAAAGAGGTGATTGCCAAAGAAATAAATCTACCAGATACCTGTGTATCTGATGATTATATTTACAGACGATTAAGGTTTCGAACGGGATCAGAAGAGGATGAAACTATCTTATGGAGATTATGGTTGCCTAAAGAATTGACAAGGAAGTAATCGCGAAGGCACATGATAAAATTGGTTGTCATGGAGGATTTGCGAAAACTCTTTTTAGAATTCGGCAAAAATACTTTTGGCCAGGTATGGCAAAACAAATTCAATCGTACGTAAATAACTGTGATGTGTGCAAAAGTGTAAAAGCTCCTAATACCACTCTTCGTCCAAAAATGGGTAAGCAGGTAGTTACCGAAAGGCCAATGCAACGGTTGTATGTGGATTTTCTGGGACCATACCCACGAACCAAAAATGGAAACTGTGTGATATTTATTGCAATCGACCATCTAACAAAGTTCATCTTTCTTAAACCACTGAGAAAATAAACTTCTGGTAATATAGTTAAGCACCTAGAAAATAATATCTTCCATCTATTCGGTTCGCCACAATACATCCATAGTGATAATGGCAAACAATTTATATCAAAAGAGTTTGTGAAATTTTTAAACACATATAAGATTAAGAATGTCAAGACTGGACTTTATAGCCCTCAGGCAAATGCGTCTGAGAGAGCGAATAGAGAGATTTTATCGAAACTAAGAGTGTTAATAAAAAAAGAACATGTAGAATGTGATAGACACTTATCTTTGATAGAATCTATTCTTCGAAGTGATTACCATTCGTCGATTAAATGTTCACCATATTTCGATCTTTTCGGACATAACATGGTCCTTGATGGTTCCGAGTATGATCTCTTAGACAAATTGCATGGTCTCCATGAGTCTGATATGTTGACTATTCCCAATTCGGACAAAATGAATCTTATAAGAGATCGATTAAAACAAAATCTTCTCATGGCACATCAATAAGGCGAAAGAAATTATAATCGTCGGTCGAAATGTGTCAGTTTTATAGAAGGACAGGAGGTATATAGGAGGAATTTTGCACATAGCTCATTTGTACAGGCCAAAAGCTCCAAGTTCTTAAATAAATTTCTAAAATGCCGTGAAAGAAAAAAAGTTGGAACTTGTCTCTATGATTTAGAGGACCTTAAAGGCAATTTAATTGGACGTTATCATGCAAAGGACATACGTCAATAGTATGACATCTCTGTTTTCCTTTTTGTTTTCTGCATGCTTGGTAAACAAAATAGGTTTGTTACGGATGTCAAAATATTAAACAGACAAATACAATTAATATATGTATAAATAAATACAAACTTCCAAAATTTCCAAAAATGCCTGAGCGTTGTACTGCAGACAAATTAAATTTAATCGTCTAGTACTTCCCAGATCGCCTACTCGTGTATACTAAACCATATATAAATAGTTTCCCAGTTGTGACGATTATATCAAATGGTAAGACCATATCATCTAATTATTTCATTTAATTTTAGCATACATTATTCCTAGAAGAAAATTCTGCCAACTTCTTTATTAATTGGAAGGCAACATCAATTATTGGGCGGAGAGTATACCAAATCACGTAATATTAAAGACAATTACCACAGCTTGGTTGCCACTTATCACCAAAACCCAAGTGCAGTGCAATGATCAAGCCTCCCTTCCGCCTCACATAACGAGCCACGCATGAAAAAAAAGTCTACCTGCGCCCAGTACAAAAAAAAACGGGCTTGCGACTTCTATACGAAGCACCATCAGCACAGCAGCAAGTGTAGCTGATAAGCAAAGTGTTTTTTTTTTGCTAGCAATAGTGACTTTTGGAGATCAAAACAGATTGACTAAGACCAAGGCTAACTCAGGTATACTAGTGAGCTGCTGGAAGATCAATGAATACATAAAATATGCCGCAGAAACAACATAGTGTTATCTAGGAGAGTGTGAAGTACCTGTATTTTAAAGTATTGACGTATATATTTTGATACATCTTTTATTGTTAACGTTTGTTTTAATTTGGTTCTCTTAATATTAAGATTGGTGGTGGTTTTATTTTGGTGCGATTTGTGACGGTTCTATCAGGAACGACATTTTCATCGGGAATACTAAAAAGAAGTAGTATCATCAACAGAACGAGATTGTGCGCACAATGCCGTCAACTGTTAGCTGCGTTTCGCAACATTAATATTTTATGGGATAACAAGTAAGCCATTAAGTTTATGTACTTTGTTTTAATTGATGCTGATATAACCGTGATCAACGAAAAAAAAAACATTTAAATTACACCAAAAATCGCAATGCCATTTTGATTTAAAATTTAAATTAATTTTAATAAATATACATGCAGTAATATACCCTATGAAAAGAAACTTAAAATCTAATAAAACCTAAAAGATATACAAATACATATATAACATTGCGTAAATATGATATGACACACAAAAGTATACTATTTTTGAACTAATTTAATATTTCAAACTCTTATGATACCTACAAAATATTTATAAATACATACTAGTTGCTTAAACCTATACATACACTAGATAAACATTAATTTTACACTAACACTTAACTAAGATTTGATTTAATATAAAGCAGATATCCCATTTTGAACCACTTTGGGTTAGTTTAACGGTCTAATCTCACTTATGAACGAATTATGAAGTTAATTTTAATTATTTACCTTTTGATTAATAAATATGAATTGCCTTAGATACATAATCATGAATCAATAAGTTTTTTTTATTCAATGGGGGCGGATAATAGTTTAATCTTCTGTTTTATGTACTAAACTCCGTGTAAGGTTCCAATTAGGGACAACTTTTAAAGCATAGGTAACTGAGTTCTCATGGTGACTCATCATATAGATGAGAAGGGTGGGTAAAGTGTACCCAAAGTGACAAAACATCTGTCACAGCAATGTGAAGTAGGAGGATCACTTAAAAGCGCCTGCTGCTCCGTCAAGGAATCTATGCCCTTTATGACAACCGTCTGGCATTTTTCTACTTTCGGAGTATATGTAAAAAACTCCGTTGTGGTGACTGCTCCACTGTTAAGCAGTGGATAGCATGCCTATCTTGACTTAATCTTTTTATTGTGAAATTGTTGCCTATGGCCGACTTACATATTTCAATGGTTTCCTTAAGGTCCATTTTATACGTGTTGATGGGTGGCACTTTTTCTTTTTTCGGCGGCCGTGGCTGCTGCTGTTGCTGCTGCGGCCGCTTCTTCTACTGTTGTTGTTGTTGTTGAGGCTGCTTCTTTTGTTGCTGGTTTATTGCTTGCTGTTGATGCTGTTGTTTCGGTGGCTGTTGTTGTTGGGTCTGCGGTTGCTGCTGTTGCATATTTTGTGGCTGTCGCCGTGGCTGTGGTTGCTGTTATTGCATTTTTTGTTGCTTCTTTGGCTGTTGCTGTATTTGTTTTTGTTTTTCTGTAAGCTGTGGTTCCTGGGCATTGGGCTTTGTCTCGGTCCTACTGCTTTTGTGTGTCAATACCTTTTGTGGTTGTTGTTGTTGTTGTATTTTTTCGTCGGCATTTTTCATCGTTCTCGCGACGCTCCTGTTGTTTTTGTCTGAGGGCTCTAACCAGCTGTTCTAATTGGGATTTTATAGTGTTAATTTGATCCTTAAATGTAGTTATTTGCTTGGTTAGAAGCTCCTCCTCCTCCTCTACAATATCATCATAATCCGTTGACAGCACCGCAAACCTGTTGATATCCTCGGTAGTGTACCGTCCTTCCCCTTCATCGGAAATGTACGATACCTCTGCATCATCTGATGGAGAGGCAAGTTGTTGTTGTAATTTTGCTGCCGTTGATGTCGAAGACGTCATCGCTACAGCAGACAGCGTGGCTGAAGCTGTTTTTGTACGCCGCTTGACCAAATTCGGCGTACAATTTATTTTCTTTTTCCTCTTTGCTATCGTCGGTCCCGTATTTGCTGGGATATCCCCCGTTAGCCTTTCCTGCTCCATTTGGCGGTTTTCCCACTCGATGAAATTTGTAATTTCTCGATTGTGGAAAAAAGCCTCCAACAATTACTCGTCCGGGATTTCAACCCGCTCTCTTGCGCTTGCCCGCCTGTCGCCACTACTTTTTTGCTTTTAAATTCATTTTTTATTTACTTAAAATATTAACTTACTACTAGACAAAAATGCTTAAATCTAACTTATCTATAACTGGTTTACTTAATCTAACTTATCGGCCCTTAGTGGGCGCTGTAAGCTTATATTTAGCTGTTTTATTTTGCCTTTGGGCTTAAATTTGTCGGGTTTTTTTTATATTGAATTTTAATTAACAAAGAAAAATAAAATACTTTGTATAGTGACTTTTTTTTTTTTAATAAATACGCTTTTTCTAAATTATAACTAACTTAAGACTACTTAAACTATTTAAGCCAAACTTAAGACTACTTAACTACTCAAACCTAACTTAATTATAATCGGGGTGGTGAGCCCTCGTTGCATATGCCCCGAGGGGTCGCCATCCTGATTGGGTCTTTCGGTCACACGGCAGCATGCGTTCAACCATATTGTACGCCAATATGGTGCACAAGCCCCGCCCCAGACCTTGTTCCTAATTTTAAAATCTTAAATATGTAGTTGGACTAAAAGTCTGCAAAGTCCTGAGGAAGTGCAGAATCACGTTCCTCATGTAGCCACCTGAATTCAGTGCGCTGTTTTGCAGCATCGGTCCTGTCGCGATCCGATACCGCCGTGCTAAAGCGGAGGAGCTCCGGAGCAATGTCTACGTACCCGTCGCGGATTAGCCGTTTGTCCCGCGCGTCACGATAGCGGTGGTATAAAACCGGGATACCGTTCCTGTCTTGTACTAACCCTAACGAATCGATGTAAATGAATGCCTCTGGTTGAATAAAGCCCGATATGAGCGTGCTCTCCATATATAAATCATTGGGGTAATAAGCCCCAAAGATCAGGCTGTTGTCGCTAGCCATCGCCCTTGCAGCGTGCCTTCGCGTCACCTTAATCAGGAAGTTGTCAATTCTATATAACTGAGCCCCATTGTATAGAACCTCGTTGCGATAATATTTTATAGACACCGCCTCTCAAACAGCCGTATCTTTTCCATGTAGGCTGGTGCCACATTGAACCACACGGAACAACCGTAAGCGATGATCGGCCTTATGAGGGCCATGTAGCAAATGACTTTCACCCTTGAATCAAGTTGACTGTTTTGAAACAATCGCCTTGTCAGAGCATAAACCCTCTTAGCCCTGACCAGACAAGCATCCACATTTTTGTTAAAATACAGAAACTTATCAAGCCAGATGCCAAGGTATTTGACTTCACTACTCACCGCTAACGGCCGTCCATGCTGTCCAATGATACACAAAATTTTCCAGTTTTTTCTGGTATCGTAAGAAGCCCTATGCAGTGGGGTCCTAAACAGAACTGTTTCGGTTTTTTTGGAAATTGATCCTCAATTTCCAGTCATCGCAATATCCCTTAATGTGATCGAAGTCACGTTGCAAAAGTATGTTGATGACCTCGATTTTCGGACCTGATCTGTACGCCACTAAATCATCTGCGTACGCTATAGCGTGTCTGAGAGAACCTACAAGATCACTTGTATAAATGTTAAACAATATCGGGGAGTTCACCGCCCCCTGTTGTAAACCGTTTTTAATTTCAAAGACTTTACTCGAAATTACGTTGCCACATTTGACAACGAACTTCTTTCCCATAAGCATTTCACCGGATAATGTGCATTATTCCGTGCATTGCGTGGTGAAAATATCGACTGGTTCCACTGGCAGGTGTCTCAATACGACGTTTGGGACACCGTCCTCTCCCGCCGACTTTTTATTTTTCAGTGATACGAAGATGTCCAGGAGTTCATCTTTTTGAACGAACAGCATCATGCTATTGGCGACTATGCCATTTGAAGGGTTTTCGTTATTGAATACGGTAAAACCGTTATTCTCAGATCGCCAAGCTTGGAGTTCGGTACGTAGATAAAAGTGATTCAGAAAGGCTCTCTCCTCAATATCGCGATTTGGGCGAACAGGACTGTTCACCGTATACACGGTCTCGAAAATAGCGCCTATCGAATTCGCCTTCTCCTAAGGATCTTCGATCGTGAAAAATCCGTCGTTCGAGTCTACACTTTCCGGACTTATACCAACAGTCGTGAGCGTCTGTCTGTTCTCTGTCGTTTGGGAAATTCGGATACATGGAATGTCATTATGATCTTTTCGCCTGAATATTTTATTTATTTGCGGGAACTGGTTTTTATAGCCTGAATTTTCTTGCCCCAGTACAAACTTACAGTTTTTCTATAATTTTCCGATATTAGCTGTTTAAGGTTTTTGATCAATGACTTCAATGTCCGAATCTCCGGGTGGCGTCTGTCCGTAAATAGTCTCTGCAGCCGTTTAAGCCTGGAGACCAACCTACATTTGTGTTTGTGGAGTGCATCGATTGTTGGCGTTCGATACTTCTCCGTCTGGTCGTCAGAACTAGTTACCTCAGGGATAGCTAGGTTCATTGACCTTGTGATGACCTCATTCATTTTTAATAAATTTTGGTCAATTTCATCGTTTGTCAGGTTTCTGTTTGTTGGAGGGATGATTTCGCTCAAACGTAATTCTCGCTTTACGACTCTGGTGAAGCGCGGCCAGTTCGTCTTTCGATAGTCGAAAGAACGCACTTGGTCGAACTCCTCCAGTTGAGTTTGCTCGTTTGGGATCCTGAATACGGCATCAAGTCCGAGGTGGTCACTGTCATCGTAATCGAATGGTCGTACACAGTTCCGCGCGTGTTCGTTATTTGTCAGTTCTAGTCTATTGTCCATTAGGGCTAAGTCCAGAAAAGAATTTCCTCTCAGGAAAGACGGGATATCCGTCGCGTACAAACTAAGTTTGTACTCAATCATATTTTGCGCCCTCCAATTTTAAAGCAGTCGACCTCTAGTGTTCGAGATTGCATTTCCCCAAGCCGCGTGCTTAGCGTTAAGATCACCGGCCAAAAGTAATAATTATCAGCCGATTGAAGCTGTAGGCAACGAAAAAGTGTCTCGAGCTCTGCTATAAATTGAGTTTGTTGAGTTGCTTCAGGTTCATAAAGCGACACCACATACATTCTTCTCCGACTATGGAGAGGAATGCATACGATGCATGCTTCCATCACCTGGAACCTACGTACATCCCCGCTATATATAATGTTATGGCGTAAGCCTTTGCGTAATAAGACCCTTGGGAGGAGTGGGGTCGGTCTCTTCTCACTATATGGTAGTTGCTGTATCCCAATTTGTGTTTCTGGTTTAGCTTAGTTTCGCTGACCAAAACTACATACGGGAGTTGGTTTTTCAACAGGTTTGTAAGGACGGTTCTTCTCTCGACCCTGACTAATGAATTAACATTCACAGCTAGGATCCTAAAGTTTACCTCATCCAGCGTACTCATCATATTCATGGCGCGCTAGACACGGCATACATCGAATAGATATGATCTTTTCTAGCTGCTTGCTCGTTTAGTTGTTTTTGGAACTGATCGATCTTGCTATCTAATGACAGCAAGAACCTTTTCATATCCAAATCGGCTTCAGGTGCTTTTTCAGCAACCTTAGGCCTGTTTAAAGTCTGGGAGCTACCCTTTCCAGCTGCCATTTGGGCATAGGACATGTTGGGCTCAACCCTATTTGTGAAAGAGCGACTTTTAAGCCGCCTTTCTTCTTCTACAGCTTGTTTCCGAGCTAGCATACTCTTCTTTTTCTGTTGGAATACAGGACATCCCTTATAGTAAGCAGGGTGCCCCGCATTCCCGCAAAGAACACATATGAGCTTGCTCATATCTTCTACTCTATCGCTACGTAGAGGACATTCGTTTAAAATGTGGTTCTCGTCGCACTTAACACATCTAATCTGCATGTTGCATTTAGAAGCGGCATGCCCGAACCTCATACATTACAATATGCGATCTGTCCTTTTTAATTTATCCCATTTTACAGCATGATAGTATACGCGATTGATTCTGCGTAGACTATCGATTTTGCTATTGGGGGTTAGTTGTACGAGGAAAAATGCTAACCTTCGGTTACCACCCCTACCCTTGACCGCGGAAAACGGCTTTACACCGACGAACTTAAGGTCGTCGCTATCAAAACACTTGAGCTCGTTTAAGAGCTCCTCCACATCAACAGGGCGGGATCGATTCCCTTAAGAATCATCGTTTTTAATTTTTCGGTTTTGGGCGTGTATGTGAAGTACTCTGCCTTAACCCCCTCCAGTGCTTTGCGGACTCTTTTGTAGTCCTCAATACTATTACATACAATCTCATATTTTTGGGCCGAGATATGCTTGACCGCGAAATCCTCATCATTCACAGCAGGCTGCGCTTCGTCAACCTCTGCGAGCTCTTTGTATGGGTTTCCCTCGCCAACGTAGCGGGGTTCCCCTTCATCAAACGCGGATTCATCGAGGTCAGAGTTGCACTCCTCCTCTTCTTCCATTGTTGTTGGCAGCGGTGTATTTTCCGCTACCTGCATACATCGCCGCACGTTGAGATAGGAACGGGATTAAGCTTCCTCCGCCTCCCCATTTGGGTTGTTGCCGTTGCACTCTCTGCTGCTGCTGTTGTTGTTGGTGCCGCCTCTTTCGTTGTCGCTGGTATAGTCCGTACCAAAACAGTTGGCCAACGGTCGATTGCGCAGAGAGAGGATTTAAGAGAACAAAAATGACGCGAAAGAGATTTAATCACTAAGCGTTTTTGCCTGTAATTTACAATGCGTAACCCAACTTTACAGTGCTTAGAACTAAAATGCTGTTGAATATCTAAATAAACTTAATTTTTTATTATGAGGTCGACTTTTATACATTTCTACCTAGAAGTCCGATTGTATTTGAAAGGGTTCCCAACCCTTTTTATGGTTGAACATTTCGTGGTTTAGCGCTAGGTACCTGTATGGGTGGTGTGCTTGGTTAGCATTAATTTTATGATGTTTGATTTTACCTGTTTGACTTAAGTTTAAAAGTTTTACGACATGATTAGTGTTTGCATTTGATTACCTGTAGGGGCAAGGAATAAATTTGTTGCCTGGTTTTTTATAGTTTTTTTTAGATTTTTTTTAGAGTTTTTTATTTTAAGATAACGCATGTATATTATGGATTTCCTATTTGGAATTCACTTTCACGAAAACAAAAGCATTGCTAGGACATAAGTTTATTAAAATAAAATAAATTGTCATGGATCTTTCAAGAAAAGGAAAACCAATAGGAAGTCTAGGACGTAAGATCGTTGTTAGGATATATTACAAAAAAATTGAAGAAGCTTGGAATTTATGTATAGATAACCCCATCACATACGCAAATTCACAGACACGACACAATTAATAATGATCAACGAAAGCATAATGAGCAAATAGGGTTTAAATCTAAAACCGTACACCTTCATACAGACACAGTCACACAATCAATTCATGTGCAATGTTTTGCTTAATCTATCCGACCGTGATCACATCATACTCCTACAAAGAACCGACAAGACAAAAAACGAAACAATATATTTTCCTCCAAGTAAAGTTGACATATAATGGTCTATATTTTTCCGCCGCTCCTAATTTCAGTATAAACGAAGGAAAATGAAGAAACCACTCTCAGTGAGATCGCGACAGCGATCTTGAACACAAGGCAGGGTATACGTCGTTTTTTATTATGGCTCTGCCCATTTTCGTCTCTTTATGCTTGTTTTTGCAATTTTAAGAGATTGTAAAACACATTTTAATAGACCTGCGCAGTAGAATGGCCAACTGTTTTGGTACGCTACTCAGGGATGGAAAATGCCATTTTCGATTTGTACTGAAAGCTGTTGTAATATTGTACTGAAATGGAGCCAATTGTATTGAAAACAATTTTTCGTATAAAAAAAGAGAATTCAAATTTTTTTATTTTCAAAAACATAGCAAAAAATTAATTAACAAAACAATAACATAAATAAACATAAACTATTTACTTTATAACAACAAAACTATACAAAAAAAATGTTTATAAATTATTCTATTAGCTCTTCAGGCTTAATATTATCATTTTGCACATTGGTATTCAAAATATTGCCCTGTACTTGAAACTCATGACAGGATGAGTTTCTAATCAAATTTTTAGTTTCTATTAAAGCCGAGCAAGTTTCGACTTGAAGTCGGTTTCGACATTTGGATTTTAATAATGTTTGGTAAGAAAAAATCCTTTCGCCATTTGCTGATGAGTGTGGAATAGAAAGGACGGCTTGAGCAATTCTATAAATATTATAAAACATCAGCTCATTACACTCGTTTTTAATTAAATTAACTTCAGCCCAAAATTCTGAAATTGAATAATTTTTAAATTTTTGAATTTTTTCGAAGTCGGCAAGTGCTCTATATTCATTGTTAATTTTTTTGAATATTCGTTTTTCGTTAGGAAAAAATTCAAAAACAAATGTCAATATTGAATTAAATTTTCCTGGTGTAAAATATTCCATTGAATTTAGAAAGGGATTTTGAATATTGATTCTTTTCCTTATGTCTTCCAAAGAGTTAATATACATTTTTTTACGTTTTCTTTAAAATTTAAGACTTCTTGATTATTTAAATTGTTTTCTAAGGAAAAAGTTTCTGCTAAATCGCCACAGTATACATTTTCCAGAGAAATGTTATTCTCTTTTAAATCAGCCTGAAATATGTCCTGCTCGTCGATAAATTTTTTTTAACATAAAATTCCTGCAAAGTTGCTTGAATAACGTTTTAACTCTAGGAATAATTATATGGATTCTTGCATCTTCCGACTGCATTTCTAAATTTAATTTGTTGATCATGTCCAAGACATATGAAACGAAATAAAAATAAAGTTTTGTTATGCTATTGAGATATGTGGATATAAAATTAAATTTTCTTTTGTATTATGGGTTTCAAAGTCAGCCAAATTAAAATAATGTTGAAGCGCGTCCCCTTGTTCGATTATTCGATCAATTGCAGCCTATTTAAGAAAGATATATATAAGTTACGACATCATAGTAATTTTTGTCTAATATTCAGTATCAATTTAAGAAACTTTTGTTATACCTGACGGGAAAGCCATCGCGTTGCGTTATAGCTAAGAATAACGTGAAGCTCTGTTCCAAAATATTCTTGAAATTTTTTAAAATCTTGCCTCCTTGAAGCGCTGCTGCAAAAATGATGGCATATTGCTCGAATTATACTGTCGATTGTAGCTTGGAGTTCAACAGATGCAGCTTTTGAAGACAAGTTCAAATTATGACAGATGCAACCATTAACAATGAGACTAGGGACAACTTCTCTAATTTTGGCTTGAACGCCATTAAGCCTTCCCATCATGACTGAGCAGTTGTCATGTAAATCCCACCATGTTTTTGAATGGTATGCATTTTTCCTCAAAAATTTTTTGTATTGCATTGAAAATGCCTAAAGCCGACCCGTCTTCTATTTCTGTAAGCGCGAGAAACATATCTTGGCATTTAATATTAAATACTCTTATCACAATAGCTAGATTCTTGCAAATAGTAGAATCAGTATTTTCATCAACTACTACTGAAAAGTACTGGCGATTAGCAATGCTGGAAATAATTTTGGAGTTCTCTGACGCTGTCAAATTTCTTATAATTTTTTGTCCCTTGTGCCGATTAACTAACATCTTTTGTATGATTTCTGAATCGTTGATAGTTTTTTTAAGTAAGAGATTGAGGTGGTCAAGAACGGAAATGGTCGCGAAAAGTAGAATCCAGTCAACGTAAATTAATTTTATTTTTTATTTTTGGAACAATACAGATACAGAGAAAGATAAATTGTATCGAATTAAGGCGAAATGTACTTTTGTACTCAAGCAAACTCATTTGTATCGAATTCGATACAATTGTATCGACTTTTCCATCCCTGACGCTACTTATGTTTACTTTAGAATATTAAAAAATCACTTCCTCTAACTTAGTCGACTAACCACTTCGAGAGTTGGAGAGCGACTGTAAGCGCGAAATTTAAGTTTAACGTGTTATGTGTATGTTATGTATCTTCTGTTTGTGATAGGGATAAGAAGTTTGATATCATTGTTGAGTTATGCCGAATTGGACTTCAATTAAATTGTGCATAATCGATATGTGTGCTTGTGTGTGTATACAATTGGGTGCAATTCCTGAGTTGCAAGTTCGAAGGCGTTGCAATGTAAGTGTTGTGTTGGGTTCGATGACAGTTCGGGTCTGGCTGTCATCAATTAATTTGTTTACAATCGCTGGATAGTTATTCAGCGATGTGAAAAAAAAATGGACGTTGTGCCATAATTAATTGGGTTTGTTTCTTATGGTGCTACGCTGAATTTCAATTGACGTAATAACATAATTATTTGTGTTGCATTGTGAAATTATAAATTTAGTTTGTGTCGTTGTAGCCTTTGTTTTTATTGTTTTTTATTCGCTATAATTTAGGTATTTTCCAATTTGTTAGTGTATTTGATTTTGTTAATAAATGATAGACTTTAATTCAAATAACTGTCTTTGTTTTCTTCTTCATTGATATTTTGGATTGTTGAATTAATTTGATTACGTAGGTATTGGGCTTAATTGTGATGAGTGCTGGTATTTAAATTTTCTTTTACTCGCTTTCGTTTTGCTCTCCGCTCGTGTTTATCGGAAGTGGACAGAGTCTTGTGATCGGCCGTCGTCATTCTCCTTGCGCGGTTTTTATCTTTACGACTCTGGTGATATTGTCAGCGCCCGGGTATGTCTCGATGATGCGGCATAAATTCCATCGCGCTGGTGGAAGCCGCTCATCCTTCAACAAGACCAAATCTCCGACCTTCATTTGTGGCTGTTGTTTTTGCCATATTGGTCTCTGTTGAAGACGTGCCAGGTATTCGACTTGCCATTGATCCCAAAACGATTGAAGGTGTGCTTGAAGGAGCTTCCATCGGTCAACACAATTTCGGGTTTCTCTTCCGTGGTCTGCTTCAGGAACAATCGTCAGTGGTTGTCCGATAAGGAAATGCGATGGTGTCAGTGCCTGGAAGTCGTCGGGGTTCTCTGTAATTGGACACAGTGGCCTAGAGTTCAAACATGCTTCTATTTGAATCAGAAGCGTGGCGAGCTCTTCAAAGGTCAATGTCCCATTTCCGGCGATTCGTTTCAAATGGTATTTGACACTCTTTACTCCTGCTTCCCAAAGTCCGCCGAAGTGGGGTGAAGCAGGAGGAATGAAATTCCATGTTGTGCCGTGTGTTGCCAAAACGTCCGCGATTTCTTTCCAATCGTGCATTACAGCTTTAAGTTGACGACGTAGTTCGACTTCCGCTCCAATGAAGTTTTTTCCACAGTCGCTGTATATTTGGCTGCATACTCCTCGCCTTCCTGCAAATCTTCGAAAGGCAACAATAAAAGCTTGTGTTGTGAGGTCACTCACCGCCTCCAGGTGAATTGCCTTTCTTGCTAGGCAGATAAATATTGCTAAATAGCCCTTGTAGCATTTGGCTCCACGGCCTTTCCAAGCGCGGATTAGTTGATGTGCTGGTCTTGTTCGATACCTGAAACATATAGTGCATTTATGAATGCATTTTTTGATTGTGCTTTCATCGAACAAATCCAGTATTTCGCGCGTAAATAAACTGCCATCTGTTGTTGTCTACCATTTAGCGTCCGTTGGTGAGCATCTCGAATTATGAGTTCTGTTAAGCGGTGCGATTTTAAAATAATTGGATGTTGTTGGTCGTAATCCAGATTCGCCATTGCGAGTCTTCCACCAACTCTCCAAATTCTTTCATTGTCCATAAAAGAATTGAGTTGTCCCGTTCCTTTAGCCATGGTGCTACCGTCGGGAAACATTTCACTTTGGGCAATTCGGACTAGAGTTTTAGTTGCTGTGTTGAGTTCGTTGGCTGTAAGTGGTCCAACGTATCGTTAATTTGTCCTCTTATGTGGATGAACCGATTGCAGTACACAACAGCCCTTGTTAATCGGTTAAGATTGGACAAACGTACGATCAGTTGACCTATTGGGTTTTCGACTATTTCTGTCCGATGAACGCGGATGTGTTTTTCACCTTCTCTCGTCGTAAAATCCGTTGGTTGAATAGGAACTTCAAATTTCCATTCCGAGTTTAGGAATGAATTGCCATTCCACCATAAGGTTGCCTCCTTTAGCACCGAGGGCAGTACTCCTCGGGACGCCAAGTCAGCTGGGTTAAGTTGGGTTGGAACATGTTTCCATATTCGTTGATTGGTGAGTCGTTGTATTTCCCCCACTCGATTTCCAATGAACGTATCCCATCTTGTTGGTGGTGAATGAATCCAACAGAGTGTTATTGTGGAATCGGTCCACGCATGCACTTTGGTGTCCGTCAAAACGAGGGTCTTCGTCACGTGGTTCAGTAGTCGCGCTAACATGACTGCTCCGCACACTTCCAAGCGTGGTATGCTGATTGGTTGGACTGGTGCAACCCTGGTTTTGGCAACCAGCAAGTTTACATGGATTTTTCCATCGCTGTTCAGAACGCGAATGTATACTGCAGCGCCGAATGCCTTCTCCGAAGCGTCGCAGAATCCATGGATTTCCAACGGCGTTGCGTTTACTCTCGTTTGCACCCATCGCGGTAGGGAAATGTTGTTGATCGCGTAGAGATCGTTGAAGAAAATCGACCATTCATGAAGGATGTCCGGGTCAACTAGCTCGTCCCATGTCTTCTTGCGAATCCACAACAATTGAAGAAAACATTTCGCCTTTACAACGCATGGCGAAATCCATCTCATACGATCAAAGAGTCTCGCTATCGTTGACAAAATTTATCTCTTCTTTGGTTGAAACTGCGTTGGTGCCGTGTAGCTATATGAAAACTTGTCTGTCATGGGAAGCCGTCGGAAGGTTTGGAGCAGATCAAGACGTTAGAAACGTCTTGATCTGCTCCAAACCTTCCGACGGCACTGCAAACGTTGTCTCTCGATCATGTACAGGTATACCTTGCAGAATATCTTCAGCGTTTGAGGCCCACTCTCTCAAATAAAATCCAGCCTTGCCAAGTGTTGTCTTCACCTCGTTGATTTTGAGTATAGCTTCGTCTCTGGTGTCTGCTCCAGATATCAAATCATTAACGTACATCTCATCCCGTATCATTTTAGCTGCTAGTGGAGAATGTGACCGGGACTCTTCTGCTATCCAGTTTAACGTTCGTATAGCAAGATAAAGTGCCGATGCAGTTCCGAACGTAACCGTTTTCAACCTATATGTTTTGAGAGTCTCGGTTGGATTTTTACGCCAAATGATGAGTTGGAAATGTGTGTTCTGATTTTTCACCCATATTTGACGGTAAATCTTTTCGATGTCCGCGGTAAAGGTGTATTTGTATAATCTCTACCTGAGTATGATATCGATGACGTTGTTTTGTAGAGCTGGTCCTACCATCAACCTGTCATTTAATGATGTTCTGTCGGTTGTTTTAAAGGAAGCATCAAAAACTACGCGCAGTTTAGTTGACGAACTGCTTTCTTTTATGACAGCGTGATGGGGTAGAACATAGTGTAGATTCGTATTGGAAATATCATTGGTATGGACTTCGGTCATATGTCCGAGGCTTAAATATTCTTCAATACATGCTACATAGTCCTCATTCAGCTGATGATTTGCCAGTAAACGTCCTTCCATTCTCTTGAAGCGCTGTAGTGCACCTTCTCGAGATCTTCCAAACACCGGGAAAACATTTCCCTTAAAGGGAAGTGCTACTTGACAGCGCCCGTCTGACAAACGCCTTATGTTTCCTTGAAAATTTTCCTCACATTCCAAATTTTCTGGGGTTTCAGCGAACTGATAAGGTGCTTCCTCCAATTCCCAAAATCTTTGTAGTTGATTGTCCAAATTGCATGTCTGGTGATGAGTTCGTATGTGTTAAGGCTATAACGAAGCTCTGCCGAAGATGATCCATCCAAGTTCTGTTTTTTGGGCAATTGGTAACTTGGGATCGTTAGACCTAACTATCTCCGGCAACAAGATATCAGCTAACAAATCACTACCTAGCAATAAGTCGATTTTTGCTGATTTGTAGAAATCTGGATCCGCTAAAACCAACCCATTTAAATGAGACCACTCCGCTATTGTCGAGGTCCGGGTCGGCAAATGCCCAGACAGTGACTTGTATACGAAGGCCTGCATGGAGGTTTCAAACGGTGAATGACAGGATGCAACCGTTAAGTCAACCACTCTTTGACTTGTGCCACTGCTGACCAAACCCAGCCCAGAAACCTCGACGTGAGTGGGTTTTGATGGAAGTCGTAATAATTGCACTGCTTCCGTTGTGATGAAGTTCGCTTCCGAACCCGAGTCGAGCAGAGCTCTGAGTGAATATCGTTCACCTGACGATGCTTGAACTTTAACAACTACGGTTGCTAAAAGAATTTGGGTATGCCCAATAGTCGAGGCTGAGTGATGACTGTTGACTCTCGACCCAGGTGGTGTTGGCTGAAAACTTGGTGCATTAGCGTGCATTTGACCAGTATTTACATGCATTGCTTGCGCACGATTTTGTGTTTGAGCAAATTGCTCTGATTGGGGTTGGTTATAATTGTTTGTGTAGGGTACCGAATTAGGTGTACAATTATAATTGGTGTGGGGTTGTGGATATTGTTGTATATTATGTGGATTATTGTTTGTGGGGGGTTGTGTGAATTGTTGTGTATGATGTGGATTATTGTTTGTGTTGTGTTGTGTACTATTTGTGTTTAATATGGGAGGGGAATTTTCGTTTCTACTGTTAGTTGGGTTGGAATGTAGTAGGGATTGGTGTGATTGGTGACAATAGTGACACCTACGACCACTTTGGCATTGCTCTAGCAAATGACTATATGCCAGACAATTTTTGCATGTGCCTAATCTAACTACAATTTGCTAGCGTTCGGGTATTGACATTTTTATAAACTTGTCACATTTCCTTATAGCATGCTGTCCTTTTTTACAAATCTTGCGGCAAAATTTAGTTGTATTGGTTTGTGCGTGAAAAGAATTTCGACGGGTTACGGTTCTTGCCAACTCCGTTGAACTTCGGGTCTGTTGTTGATTGACTGCCTCTAGCGTTCGAAATCTGGTTTCTAAAAACTGGGTAAAATCATCAAATTTGGGTTATTTCTTGGGGTCATCTCGGCCACTTAAACGCTCCGCCCATAGTTGTTGTGTTTTGGTGGGAAGTTTTTGAAGCAGTACAAAAATTAACACAGCGTCCCAATGTTGTACCGGTACTTTTAGATTATCCAAATTGTGTATGACTTCCTTTGGTGTATCTAGCAGCTCCTTGATGGAATCAGCACGTTCTTGGCTTACCGATGGTTGGTTGAACAGACCCTTCAACTGGGTGTTGACTAAAAACCGCTCGTGATCATACCGATCTGTTAAGATGTCCCATGCCTTGGAATAATTACCATTATCTATACTCAGGTGAGCAAGTTATTTTTCCGCTTCCCCAGAAACACTTGTCTTTAAATAATGCAGTTTTTTTTTATATTTGACAGACCTACGTTGCTATGGATAATGGACACAAACATGTTGCGAAAAGAGCGCCAAGTCTCGTACTTTCCTGAAAAAACAGGCAATCTTACACTCGGGAGATTAATCTATGAGCTAACAGATGTGGTGCCAGCAGGTTCTGTTTGCGACTTTTCTTCCTCACAACTACTTTTAGCCTAATCTAGCGCATCAAGCAAACTACACCTGTAGTCGAAGTATATTTCACGAATTTTGTCGAAATTATCTTCAATACGAGCCAACTTGTCTACCTCCTGTTCATCGATCTCCTCCTGCAGTTGGTCGTAGATAGTTGTTGCTGTATTCATTGTTGTTTCCAACAATGCCATACGCCCTACGATGTAATTTTGAGTATGCAGTTTCTTTTTTGATAAAAAACTTTCAAAATCTTTTTGCATAGTTGTAAGTTGCTTAGCAAACACTCTCGACGACATTTAAAATTCCACTTACTTGCAAATGGCATTGCGCTCAAAGTCCAATCGATGCCGCTCAAAGTACACGTTCGAAAATTTTAAATCCACGTTATGATGTCCACAGTCAGATGTCCACTGTCCAAAAAGGAATATTAGGCGATTGGAATTGATATCAACGAAAATCCAACGATGCGTAACTCCAAAAAAAATTTTTCAAATTTTTAAGTTGGTATGTATATATGTATATATAACCCTCGAATACAATTTACACAAAACTTTTAAATGTCTTTTGTTTTGATTATTTCAGATGAAATATATAATCCACTTCACTCTCGGATATGTAACACAAAGGTACTGATTCTGATAACTCGAAGGACCAATGTCCGGCTCGATGGACCAATGTTTTTCCGTCTTTGTGAAATAGTTAAAAAATATGTAAAATAAAACACAACCTTTGTCTTACGTTATAAGTGAGATTATCATTTTTATTGGCGCAAATTATCCTATTTTGGCGGACTGTCAAAAAGGTTACATTTCTTGTTTATATTCATCTGTCATTTTGCAATGGACGCATTCATCATTTCATAGCACCTTTATTCGTGCTGAATAAGTATTTTGTTCTTGGGGATAATGTCAATCACCAACACTAGTTGTTTACCCATTTTAATCAGTTTTATGGTTCTGATTGTATGTAGTTTCAATGTAATGTTTTATTGTCGTTAACAAGATCTCCTCAGCTTTATTATAAGTGGTCGACCACCAAAATCGGTCGAAGCATTAGCTGGGATTTCGACTCGCGAGTCATACTATACGTCCGAAACATTTAAAAAACTCTAAAATTGATCTCGAAAAAACGTGTTTTTTTAAAGACGCTTAAATGAACATAATTTTGAATTATTGGTGTAAAATAAAAATAAAGAAACATTTTTTATGAGTTGTAAACCTATTTTAATTAGCTTTATGGAACAAAAACAGAAAGATGTATGATTTTGATGATTTTGGATAGTTCAGGTTTAGAAATTGACGCGTATTTCTGGTAGTATGTAGTATAAATGTAATGTTAATATATAATAAGTAGTCGACCATCAAAATCAGTCGAATCATTATCTGGGAATTCGACTCGCCAGTCATGCTATACGTCCGAAACATTTAAAAAAAACTCTAAAATTGATCTCGAAAAAACGTGTTTTTTTAAAGACGCTTAAATGAACATACTTTTGAATTATTGGTGTAAAATAAATATAAAGAAACATTTTTTATGAGTTGTAAACCTATTTTAATTAGTTTTTTGGAACAAAAACAGAAAGATATATGATTTTGGATAGTTCAGGTTTAGAAAATGACGCGTATTTCTGGTAGTATGTAGTATAAATGTAATGTTAATATATAATAAGTGGTCGACCATCAAAATCGGTCGAAGCATTATCTGGGAATTCGACTCGCGAGTCATGCTATACGTCCGAAACATTTAAAATAAACTCTTAAATTGATCTCGAAAAAACGTGTTTTTTTAAAGACGCTTAAATGAACATAATTCTGGATGCAGTATTATTGGTTTTAAATAAATATAAAGAAATGTAACGCCAAGAGTTTATTTTTATTTAAATTATTGTTTTTTTATTATTAATTTGTATTAATTTTGCGTTACATAATATTGTAATCAGCACATTTTTTTCGTAGTGTTAAGTTCAAAAGTGTCAATGAATTACAAACAAAACACATTTTTTATATTAAAAAATAAATTACAATGTGCTGCTTAGTTTTAGTATAAAAGAGAGAACAAAATGTAACATAATTGCAGTCGCAGTCTAGCAGTCTGTTCGCAGTCCCAGTCTGGCAGTCTGTCAAATAAAAACAAGCTGGTAGCACACATCTATTGGAGCATCAACTTTTAATTTTTTTTGACAAATTGTTTTGCGCCGCCGTAAGTAGACAGGCTGAACAAATTCGTTTGGTCGCCTGGCTCTTCACTTCGCCGTTTTTTCTCTCGCAGCCGCTGGTAGTAGACAGGCTGAACATTTTTTGGTCGCCTGGCAATACCCACATCGTCGCCTATCAACAGCAATAGACAGGCTGAAAATGTTTGGTCGCCTGGCTCTGCTCTGCCCCGCTTCGTGCCATCTTCATCGCCAACATCACACGTACGTGACACACAACATCACACACGGACTAGGTACACTATTTCCACGCTTTATAAAAAAAATCCGCAACGAGCACAACAATAACGCTTCAATTGACGCCCAACAGTGTGGCTATTGTTTACTGTTACACAATTCATTTGGTAAACAGCACAGTAGTACCCAGATAAAGTGGAATACAGTAGAACCCAGAAAAGGTGTTTTGTTGGCTGGTTGCTTTGAAAGCACCATAAACAGTAGAACCCCATTAACTGTACTACACTTAAACCCGATTAATTGGTTTACAGATTTTTTTTTTCTTTTACCCGTTTTAACGAGGTGTATTTTTTTTTCTCAATTGACCGATGAAATTTGGGAAGAAATCATGATAAACATGATATATGGACAAATTCTTTTGAATATAAGAGAAAAAGTTCCTAGAAACTCGGTGAAGACTTTCCAAGATCTTTTGAAGGAAGCCCGAGAATCCGAGATCTTAAATAAAGAGGCCAGACCTCAAAGAAAACCTGACGAAGATTTCAAAAAGAAACGTTGCACGTTCTGCAGTAAACAAGGACATTTAGTTGAACAGTGTTTCAAAAAAGCAAACAACCAGACCGAACACAAAAAGACAACCCTTAATTGTCACGGTTGGGGAGGAGCTGGTTATTGCAGAACAAATTTTCCTACCTGTAGCAACAAAAACGCGAATAGCCCAACGATGCTACACTTTAATTTGATTGAGTCAACAATCATTGGAAGAAATGTTCCAACCGTCGACATTACATTACCGATGCTAGCAGTTATGCTATCGGTGCTGTTTTGCTCCAGGGGGAGAATGAGATGGAACAACCTGTGGAGTATGCAAGTCGCTTACTCTTACCTGCTGAATGCAACTACTCGACAACCGAACGAGAAGCTCTAGCAGTAGTATGGGCAGTTGAAAAATTCCGAGGATACAAAGAAGGGATCTAGTAGCTTTACTATTGCCAAAGAAGACAATCCTTCAGTACCATTGGAAAAAGAGGAAGACCTGCGAAGACCACTAGCCCTAAATCTAAAAGAAGGATGACTTCACCTATTCCTACTACTTCAAATGATTCTGCCACATTCTCGAGACGATCCATGAGGCAGAGGGGGAGATTGTAACGCCATGAGTTTATTTTTATTTAAATTATTGTTTTTTATTATTAAATTGTATTAATTTTGCGTTACAAGAAACTGTAATCAGCACATTTTTTTTCGTAGTGTTAAGTTCAAAAGTGTCAAAGAATTACAAACAAAACACATTTTTTATATTAAAAAATAAATTACAATGTTCTGCTTAGTTTTAGTATAAAAGAGAGAACAAAATTTAAAATAATCGCAGTCGCAGTCTGGCAGTCTGGCAGTCTGTCAAATAAAAACAAGCTGGTAGCACACATCTATTGGAGCATCAACTTTTAATTTTTTTTTGACAAATTGCTTTGCGCCGCCGTAAGTAGACAGGCTGAACAAATTCGTTTGGTCGCGTGGCTCTTCACTTTTTGCCATTTTTTCTCTCGCCGCCGCTAGTAGTAGACAGGCAGTAGACAGGCAGTAGACAGGCAGTAGGCAGGTTGAACATATTTGGTCGCCTGGCTCTGCTCTGCCCCGCTTCGTGCCATCATCATCGTCAACATCACACGTACACACACAACCACACACACGGTCTAGGTACACTATTTCCACGCTTTATCAAAAAAAATCCGCAACGAGCCCAACAACAACGCTTCAGAAACATTTTTTTATCAGTCGTAAACCTATTTTAATTAGTTTTATGGAACAACAACGCAAAGATGTATGATTTTGATGATTTTGGATAGTTCAGGTTTAGAAAATGACGCGTAATTCTGGTAGTATGTAGTATAAATGTAATGTTAATATATAATAAGTGGTCGACCATCAAAATATGTCGAAGCATTAGCTGGGATTTCGACTAGCGAGTCATGCTATACGTCCGAAATATTTAAAAAAAACTCTTAAGTTTAGCCCGAAAAAACGTGTTTTTTTTAAAAAACGCTTTTATGAACTTAATTTTGTGTAAAAGATGTATGATCATGATTATTTCGGAGGGTTCAAAATGACGCGTAGTTCTGATTGTATGTAGTTTTAATGTAATGTTGTATTGTCTTTTTCGTTAACAATATCTCCTCAGCTTTATAATATGTGGTCGACCATCAAAACCGGTCGAAGCATTAGCCGGCAATTTGATTCGCAAGCCACGCTAGAAGTCCGAAACATTTAAAAAAATCTAAAATTTAACGTGAAAAATTATGCTTTTTTAAAAACGCTTTTAAAAAATCTAAAATTCAACCCGAAAAATCATAAACGATTTTATGAACATAATTTTGGATGCAGTATTATTTGGTGTAAAATAAATATGAAGACATTTTTTTTTCTAGTTGTTTACCCATTTTAATCAGTTTTATGGAACAAAAACGGAAAGATGTATGATTTTTATGATTTGGGATACTTAAGATTTACAAAATGACCCGTATTTCCTTATAATAAGTGCTCAACCATCAAAATCGGTCGAAGCATCAGCTGGGAATTCGACTCGCGAGTCATGCTATACGTCCGAAACATTTAAAAAATTTACCTCGAAAAAACGTGTTTTTTTAAAAACGCTTTTATGAACATAATTTTGGATGCAGCATTCTTTAGTGTAAAAAAATATGAAGAAAAATTTATTTTGGAGTTGTTAGACCATGTTATTTAGTTTTATGGAAAAAAACGGAAAGACGTATGATTTTGGATAGTTCCGACTTACAAAATGACGCCTATTTCTGGTTGTATGTATATGTATAATATGTGGTCGACCACCAAAATCGGTCGAAGCATTAGCTGGGAATTCGTCTCGCGAGTCATGCTATTCGTCTGAAACATTTAATAAACTCTAAAATTTACCTCGAAAAAACGTGTTTTTTTAAAAACGCTTTTATGAACATAATTTTGGATGCAGCATTATTTAGTGTAAAAAAATATGAAGAAACATTTATTTTGGAGCTGTTAAACCATTTTATTTAGTTTAATGGAAAAAAACGAAAAGGTGTATGATTTTGGATAGTTCAGATTTACAAAATGACGCGTATTTCTGGTTGTATGTAGTTTAAATGTAATGTTAATATATAATAAGTGGCCGACTATCAAAATCGCTCGAAGCATTAGCTGGGTATTCGATTCGCAAGTCACGCTAGATGTCTGAAACATTTAAAGAACTCTAAAACTTAACCCGAAAATACATGTTATTTTAAAAACGCTTTTATGAACATAATTTTGGATTCAGTATTATTTGTTGTAAAATAAATATGAAGAAAAATTTTGTTTTGGAGTGATAATCCCATTTCAATTAGTTTTATGGAACAACAATGGAAAGATGTATAATTTTTATGATTTTGAATAATTAAGATTTACAAAATGACGCGTATTTCTTTATAATATGTGGTTGGCCATTAAAATCGGTCGAAGCATTAGCTGGGATAATTTAATCCGAAAAAACGTATTATTTTAAAAACGCTTTTATGAACATAATTTTGGATGCAGTATTATTGGTGTAAAATAAATATGAAGACATTTTTTTTTTCTAGTTGTTTACCCAGTTTAATCAGTTTTATGGAACAAAAACGGAGAGAAGTATGATTTTTATGATTTTGGATAGTTTAGATTAACAAAATGACCCGTATTTCTTTATAATAAGTGCTAAACCATCAAAATCGGTCGAAGCTTCAGCTGGGAATTCGACTCGCGATTTATGCTATTCGTCCGAAACATTTAATAAACTCTAAAATTTATCCCGAAAGATTGTGTTTTCTTAAAAACGCTTTTATGAACATAATTTCTGGTTGTATGTAGTATAAATGTAATGTTAATATATAATAAGTGGTCGACCATCAAAATCGGTCGAAGCATTAGCTGCGAACTTTTTTTTTTTTTTGTTAAATTTGCGCGCACTCAAGGGGTTATGTTTTTATATGTTTTAGCACAGTGCGGGCGTTAAGGAAATTAGGGATAAGAAGAAAGGAGATACCGATGCACATTGGTTTTAAATGTCTGTAAGTTATAATGGAAAGGAAAAACAGAATTTGGTAGAGCATTCCACATTTGTGTTATTCGGTTTATGTACGAATCTCTATATTTCAGCGTACGTCCGAAGATAGGCTTGAGGGTAAACTGTTTTGCATTCATTGCGTAACGAGTATTGCGGCTGAATTGTTGAATGGGAGGAATGCAGCTGGCTATTTCATTTGAACATTGGTTGTTAAAATAGCGATAAAACAAGGTAAGGCAGGAGATGTTTCGACGGTGTTCAAGCGAAACTAAGGAGTTCGCTATTCTTATGTCTCCTTTATGTTTTTTCGCATGTGTTTGAATCCTATCTAGTAGGTGCAATGTTGATTTTGGTGCACCTGACCAGACGCGGGCGTTGAATTCAAGTTTTGGGCGTATAAACGCTTTATATATTGTGGCCAGATCAGAGGGGGTAAAATATTTCTTACATCGATTTAGGAAACCTAATTTCTAGATATTTCATAAGCTGACGATTTATCAGCGTTTCCATGACCTTGGAAAGAAGGGACGTAAGTGCAATTGGTCGGTAGTTGGAGATAGAAGAAGATTCGCCTTTTTTTGGTACAGGATGGACAAATGCTGTTTTCCATCTACTCGGAAAGAGTCCTGATGAGTAGGATAGATAGAAAAGCTTACGCAGTGGTTTTGCTTGCGTCGAAGAACACCTCTTCAGAATGATGGGGGATATACCATCTGGACCAGCGGATTTATGTATGTCAAGATCAAATAAAACTCTTGCAACTGTACGAGTCCAAAAGTGAATTTGTCCCATAGAATGATCTACGTTCTCAAGTACAGGAGGATACTTAACACAATCTGGCAATGTAGAATTGGCTGCGAAATGCGCAGCAAGCAGATTGGCTTTCTCTAAAGAGCTGACAGCTGGAATGTCATTGTGAATGAGCGTCGGAATTGATGCTGATGCCGAATTTCTTATGTTTTTAACAAATGACTAAAAGATTTTACTACCTCTGGGACATTGTAGAATTTTTTGCCTCAACGTTCGGTCATAGAAGAATTTGACACGCTTTAAATGGGCATTACAGTCATTTCTGGCTTGTTTGAACTTTGCTCGGTTTTCCTCTGTTGGGTTGGTCTTGTACTACCGAAAGTTTGTCTCTCTCATCCTGATAGCTTCTTTGCAGCTCAAGTCATACCACCCTTTTGCCTTTGGTCTGATACTTTTAATTCTGTTGGGAATAAAAGATCTCATACCAAAGAGAATGATATTTGATATCATATCAGCAGCAGCATCCACGTCACTATCGAGGAAACATAGTGACCAGTTAAAATTCCTAAAAAAACCGTTTAATGCTTCCCAATTGGCTTTCTCGTATTGCCATACAATTTTTTTGGGAATTTGCTCTTTAACTGTGTGGTTGGAGTACGAGAAATTTGTTGATATGATACAGTGGTCTGACGAACCTAGAGGCGATAATACATTGATGATGTATTTATCAGGGTGAGAGGTAAGAAACAAGTCCAGGGTGTTGGCGGCTTGACTGTTAATATCCGGTATGCGTGTCGGCTCATTTACAAGCTGGGTTAGGTTGTTTACCTCAGCAAAGATCTCAACATACCTTCCTTCGGGTTTTGTCTGTCCAGAATGTTGAAGCCAAGTAGAATTGTATACATTGAAATCGCCCGCAATGACGATTTCAGTGTGAGGATGCAGGGATACAATTCTAGAGATGGAGTCAGACAGTGCATCAAAATCGTTAAGGGTTGAATTACTGTCAAGGTTTGGGCTTCTATAAATGAAACAGTAGTGGATTAAATGCCTACCGACATGGAATTTCAGCCATTTAAAATTAAATTCCGGATTGGAACATTGGCCGTATTGATGTTGAATTTGGTAGGCTGCGTCACTACGTATATATATGACGAGAACGCGGTGATAAAAGAATAATGGCACTAAATTATATCCAGGTAGGGTTAATTCTGATAAGTCAGTATTCACCCCCACCTGTGTTTCACTTAGTGCCAAAACAGCTGGTTTGTATTTACAAATGTGGACGTATGCAGAGAAAAGATTCGACTTTAAACCACGAACATTGCAAACGTCCACTCTAAATTTCCTCTCCATTATAACACATACATTAAAAAAACACAATACCGACGACAGACTAAGCTTGACTGAGAAGTGAAGGTTCACGTTGGTTGTCTAAAACAACTTGACACAGGTGTTATGCCCGTATGACAAGTAAAGGTATACGCACAACAAAAAAAGTTCACTCACAGCCCGCTATACATCGGTTATTGCCCATGCTTCACTTATGCGAGCGCACGCATGAAAAGCAAATTCATACGGCACTTGCATTGGTGATGCACGGGCAAATAGCAAACGAGGTGGAGAGGGACGCGATGGACTACCACACACTGCACTATTTTTTTTTTTTTATTGATTTTTTTTATTTTTTTTTACAACTGCACTGCACAGCACTTCACTGATGTGATTGTTAATTTTTTCTTTTTTCTGTATTGTTTTGTATTTATTGTATCGTATTTATTGTGTTTTTGGGGGTTGGTGAAAACCGACAGAATGCGTGTGTAACCGCGACGGAGAGTGAATCGGCACTGGGAACTTGACTCGCAAGTAATGCTATACGTCTGAAACATTTAAAAAACTCTAAAATTTAGCCCGAAAATGCGTGTTTTTTTTTAAAAAGCTTTTATGAACATAATTTTGGATGTAGAATTATTTGGTGTAAAATAAATATGAAGACATTTTTTTTCCTAGGTGTTTACAAATTTTAATCAGTTTTATGGAACAAAAACGGAAAGATGTATGAATTTTAGGATTTTGGATAGTTTAGATTTACAAAATGACCCGTATTTCTTTATAATAAGTGCTCAACCATCAAAATCGGTCGAAGCATCAGCTGGGAATTCGACTCGCGAGTCATGCTATTCGTCCGAAACATTTAATAAACTCTAAAATTAATCCCGAAAGAACGTGTTTTCTTAAAAACGCTTTTATGAACATAATTTTGGTTGCAGTATAATTTAGTGTAAAAAAAATATGGAGAAAAATTTATTTTGGAGTTGCTAAACTATTTTATTTAGTTTTATGGAAAAAAACCGGAAAGATGTATGATGAGATGTATGCGAAAAATTTATTTTGGAGTTGTTAAACTATTTTATTTAGTTTTATAAAAAAAAACGGAAAGATGTATGATTTTGGATAGTTCAGATTTAGAAAATGACGCGTATTTCTAGTTGTATGTAGTTTAAATGTAATGTTAATATATAATAAGTGCTCGATCACCAAAATAGGTCGAAGCATTAGCTGGGAATTCGACTCGAGAGTCATTCTAAAATAGATTTGAAGAAAAATTTTTTTTTGAGTTGTAAGCCCATTTTAATTAGTTTTGAGGAACAAAAACGGAAAGATGTATGATCTTGATGATTTTTGATAGTTCAAATTTAGAAAATGACGCGTATTTCTGGTTGTATGTAGTATAAATGTAATGTTTGTATATAATAAGTGGTCGACCATCAAAATCGGTCGAAGCATTAGCTGGGAACTTGACTCGCAAGTCATGTTATACGTCTGAAACATTTAAAAAACTCTAAAGTTTAGCCCGGAAAAACGTGTTTTTTTAAAACGCTTTTATTAACATAATTTTGGATGCAGTATTATTTGGTGTAAAATATGTATGATCATGCTTATTTCGGATGGTTCCAATTTAAAAAATGGCGCGTAGTTCTGATTGTATGTAGTTTTAATGTAATGTTGTATTGTTTTTTTTCGTTAACAAGATCTCCTCAGCTTTATAAGTGGTCGACAATCAAAAGCTGGGAATTCGATTCGAAAGTAACGCTATACTTCCGAAACATTTAAAAAATCGAAAATTTAACCCGAAAAAAATTCTTTTATACACATTGTTTTGGATGCATTATTATTTGGTGTAAAATCAATATAAAGAAAAATTTTGTTTTTGAGTTGTCAACCCATTTTAATCAGTTTTATGAAACAAAAGCGGAAAGATGTAGGATTTTGGATAGTTCAAATTTGTAAAATGACGCTTATTTCAGATGTATATGTAGTTTTAATGTAATAATGTATTTTTTCTATTAACTAGACATCTTGAGCATCATGATAAGGGGTCGACCATCAAAATCGGTCGAAGCATTAGACGTCCGAAGCATCTAAAATAAACTCTAAATTTTAACCCGAAAATCATGTTTTAAAAAAAAACGCTCTTATGAACATAAATTTGGATGCAGTGTTATTTGGTATAAAATAAATATGAAGAAACATTTTGTTTTGAAGTTGTAAACCCAGTATAATTAGTTTTAGGGAACAAAAACGGAAAGATATATGATCATTATGATCGAAGCATTAGCTGCGAATTCGATTCGCAAGTCACGCTAGACGTCCGAAATATTTTTAAAAAAAATCTAAAATTTAAACCGACAAATCATAGTTCTTAAAAACGCTTTTATGAACATAATTTTGGATGCAGTATTATTTGGCATAAACTAAATATGAAGAACATTATTTTCTAGTTGTTTATTCATTTTAATCAGTTTTATGGAACAAAAACGGACAGATGTATGATTTTGGATAGTTCAGATTTACAAAATGACGCGTATTTCTGACTGTTTGTAGTTTTAATGTAATTATGAATTTTTTTCCGGTAACAAGACCTCTTCAGCTTTATAATAATTGGTCGACCATCAAAAGCTGGGAAACTTCGAAACATGTGAAAAACTCTAAAATTTATCCCGAAAAATCGTGTTTTCTTAAAAACGCTTTTATGAACATAATTTTGTATGCACTATTACTTGGTGTAAAATAAAAATGAAGAAACATTTTTTTCGGAGTTGTAAACCCATTTTAATTAGTTTTATGGAACAAAAACGGAAGGATGTACGAACGTTTTGTCGATTACTATAACGACAAAATAATACTAACCCACGGCCTTGATTTGGACGAAGAATAATTGACGGGCTATATTGCGGAAGGCATCTCAGATGAAAATCTCAGACTTCAGGCAGTAATAAATTGCTATAGCAGCCGTACACAGGTGTTGCGTGCTTTTGAAAAAGTACACCAAAAGAAGAGCATCCAATCTCAGAGCACATCGGTGCAGAAGAATGCAGCAACCAGTAGCACACCGGATACAAGGACTAGATGCTACAATTGTAACTCCATGGGACACATGGCTAATATTTGTCGTAAACCGAAGAGGGAACCAAATGCATGCCATGTATGTGGCAGACAGGGTCATTTCGCAGCCACATGCCCAGACAGGAAGCCGCTCCAAGTACAGCATATCCATCAAATCAACGATGATGAAAGCGATTATGTAAGAAAATATAAACTTATATTTAAAATACATAATAAATATATATAGTATTTATTTAGGAATGTAAATCGACACCGGCAGTCCAATAAGTATGATACGGGAAATGTATTTACCGCCCATTTTGAAAAACAAATAAATATAAACAATAATGTAAATTTTGTTGGCATAAATAAAAGCCCACTTACCACTAATGGTAATATTGATTGCGTTATCATTTTTGAAGACAAAGAAATACATACTAATCTGTTGGTTGTATCGGACCATACAATGGAATATCCAATGATTCTAGGCCGAGACTTTTTGAAGAAGGCCAATGTTAAAATTAAAATAGATCACACAAATTTAAAAAATGAGTTTACAAAAGAATGTATGAATTTAATGGAAATTGAAGTAGATAATGATGCGTTACAAACTAGCTTAAAAGATAAAAAAATATTTAACGAAATGTTTAATACAAACTATTTATATTGTGAACGTCCTGATGAACCAGAAAATGAGTGTCAAATGAGATTAATCTGGAGTGATGAGAGGCCCTTCCACTGTTCTCCACGGCGATTATTGTATTTTGAGAGAGCACAAGTTCAAAAGATTTTAGATGAAATGTTAGAAAATGGGGTGATCTCCTATAGTATAGGTTAAAAAGAACCCGATTGACATCAGGCTTTGTGAAAATTATCGATTTTTAAATAATGTAACATTAAAGGATAACTACCCATTACCGCTCATAGATGATTTGCTTGACAGGTTAGCTAGTAAAAGGATATTTGCCTCACTTGACTTGAAAAGTGCATTTCACCATATCCGAATGAGGAAGGAATCAATCAAATACACTTCTTTTGTTACTCCCATGGGCCAATATGAATACACAAAAATGCCTTTTGGTATGAAAAATGCGCCCTAAGAGTTTCAACGATTTGTCAATACAGTGTTTGACGATTTAATAAAATTAGGTAAGATAAATATTTATATTGATGATATAATGATAGCGACTGAAACAGTAAAAGACCATCAAAATCGGTCGAAGCATTAGGTGGGAGTTCAATTCGCAAGTCACGCTAGACGTCCGAAATATTTAAAAAACTCTAAAATTTATCCCGAAAATCATGTTTTTAAAAAAGATTTTATGAACATAATTTTGGATGCATTATTATTTGGTGTAAAAAAAATATGAAGAAAAATGTTGTTTTGGAGTTGTAACCCAGTTTAATAAGTTTTATGGAACAAAAACGGAAAGATGTATGATCATTATGATTTATGATAGCAGATTTACAAAATGTCGCGTATTTCTGATTGTAGGTATGTAGTTTTAGTGTGATATTGTATTTTTTTTCGTTATCAAGATCTCTTCAGTCGAAGCATAAGCTGGGAATTCGATTCGCAAGTCACGCTAGACGTCCGAAACTTTGAAAAAAATAGTAAATTCATCTCGATAAATCATATTTTTTTAAAAACGCTTTTATGAACATAATTTTGGATGCAGTATTATTTGGTGTGGAATTAATTTGAAGAAAAATTTTGTTTCGGAGTTGTAAGCCCAGTTTAGTTAGTTTCAAGGAAAAAAACGGAAAGATGTATGATCATGATGATTTTGGATAGTTCAGATTTACAAAATGACGCGTATTTCTGATCGAATGAGGTTTTAATGATGTGTTGTATTTTTTTCATTAACTAGACCACATCAGCTTTATAATAAGTGTTCGAACATCAAAATTGTCAAAGCCTTAGCTGGGAATTCGATTCGTAAGTCATTCTAGACGTCCGAAACATTTAAAAACTCTAAAATTTAACAAGAAAAACGTGTTTTCTTAAAACGCTTGTTCGACTACTAGCCTGTTGAAGGTAGACAAAAACTGAAGCGGTCGCGTGACTGTTAGGTACAACGATATAAAAACACGATTGTTCCCTTTTGGAGACAAAATATAGAATTTATTTAGTATTCGATTTGTAATTCGATTTACAACATTTTCAAATTCATTCGCGTCCGATTTTAAACATAAGTTACTTTACTTTATTTTTACGGCACGTCCGACAAGTTCGATCGCCAAAACAAGAAGGAGGAACCAAGCGACAAAAGCTTTCCATTTCCTTTATGGACTACAAAAAAAAGATGGACGACCAAAATAAAGATGGACGAACAAAAAAAAGATGGATGAGTAAAAAAAGATGGAAGGAGACTTCCTTAATAACTGGCGCCATCTAATGCCTACTAGCTTCAGTGTTTTTATTTAATCGGCAATTAGATGCGCATGTTTTGGCTAAACATTACCGGCCGCCTTGCAGTATTTACTGCAAAAAATTAACATTAGGATACAATATAATTATTTTCTTAAAACTAAAATTATAGTCTACATATGTTAATCTGTTTAAGGTGCAAATTCATATATCTATATGTATCTACTTTTTTTTTAATAATAATAAGTATTGATAACAATTATAGCAAAAAAAACGAAAATTAGTTTGGTAATGATTCAATATTACTCTAAGGGAAGAGCGCAGAGTTTTGGTATAGAACGTGTTATGATACCGCCTTGAGTTTTGATATCCACTATACGAACCCGATTATCGGGACCTACATGCAAGTTTAAAACCCTTCCGAGTCGCCACTCATTTGGAGGTAAATGTTCATTCCGTATTACCACGAGATCGTTAATTTGAATATCTCTTTGAGGATGCTTCCATTTGTACCTTTTATGGAGCTCTTTGAGATATTTCTCTTTCCAGCGTATACTCATCTGATGATGGACTACTTTAAGTTTATTCCACCTATTAATAAGAGTTAGATTTTGTTCGGAGTAAGGAGGCTCGGGAGGTTGTAGTAGAGGGCCACCACGCAGAAAATGTCCCGGCGTTAAAGATATTATGTCTGAAGGGTCGTCAGACATGCGCGATAACGGTCGCGAGTTCAAACATGATTCGATGCGTGCAAGTAGCGTAGAAAATTCCTCATAGGTAAATTTAGCTTGACCGGCAATCTTTCGAAAGTGGATCTTGAAGCTTTTCACACCGGCTTCCCATAAACCACCTATATGAGGACAGCCTGGAGGTATAAAATTCCATTGTACTTGGGTAAAATCTTGGGATAGGTCATTCGGATATTGTAATAGTGCCTTTTGAAAATCTTGAAAAAGAATCTTAGAAGCACCTACAAAATTAGTTCCATTATCGGAAAATACTTGAGATGGAACACCCCGCCGAGAAACGAATCTGCTAAATGTTGCAAGAAAAGCTTGCGTGGATAGGTCACTGACCGCCTCCAAGTGTATAGCCTTCGTGGCAAAACACACAAACAAACAAACGTAGACTTTTTCATATCTACATTTTCGTCCGACATAGGTTTTGATTTGGAAGGGTCCAGCAAAATCAATACCGGTATTGGTAAAGGGTAGACTTAATGTAGTTCTTTCTTTTGACAACGAACCCATAATTTGGGAAACGGTTTTCCCTTTATATAGAATGCACGGTTTGCAAGTGCGAATACATTTCTTAACTAAATTTCTTAGCTTCGGTATCCAAAACTCCGACCGTATAATACGCATCATTAATTGTATTTCACCGTGCAGTGATAAAGTGTGGACATACGATACATATAGTCGCAAATAAACAGACGAATATGGCAATAGAATGGGTAGTCGCTCATTATACGATAACGCCGAATATGCTAGTCTGCCATTTGATCTCAGGACGTTGTGATCATCCAGAAATGGGTTCAAAGGCAATAAGCTACTATTTGGTTTAAGATTTTTGCCTTTACTTATCGCCTCATATTCCTCTCGGAAATGGACCTTTTGCGTTAATAGGACCAGCCTGGTCTTGGTATAAGTGATTTCAGAAGCCAAAATTTGATGTGATATATGGGGAACATCCAAAAAGAGGCGTTTCGACTTGTGAAAAAATCTGAAGATGTAACTGATTACGCGCACTGCTTTATGCCACGTAGAAAAGCGGCTAAGAATCGAATCAACATCCTCATTGAGCAAGTTTGCATTAACTTGAATAGGCTTTTGTTCCATTAGAGATTCATCAATGGGAGCTAGTTCAAACGAAGGCCACTCTCTTTCCTGTTCTACCAACCAAGATGGGCCCCTCCCGCAAAGAGTATTACCTTGTAACTCTTGCGGAGTTAGACCTCTGGTAGCAGAATCCGCTGGATTATCACCAGAACAAATGTGGGTCCATTTGGAGATAGGAACATTAGCATGAATCTCTGATGTTCGATTAGCAACATACGTTTTCCACGTATATGGAGGTTTGTCCAGCCAAGCTAATACGATAGTGGAGTCAGTCCATAGGCGCATGTCACAGTCTTTAAGAAAAATATAGTTATCTAATACTATTCGGACCATTCGCGAAAGTAAGACTGCACCTTGTAACTCTAATCGTGGTAAGGAAATCTGATTATCTGAAATCTGAAATCTGATAATAAATGCGAAGAGAATTCTGTAGGCATTTTTTCGTACACTACTGTAAGTGTTCTCGTATAACACATACTTAAGATTGTCAGAAGTAAATATTAACCGAAAGTAAGAAACTATTGTCATAAGAAACTATTGTCATATCGTATGATGCTCACACTATCTCATTTCTTTTACATAAGCGTACCGCTTCATATGAAAGTATAAATACAACCCATCATGTCAATTTTCGGGTCTTCTCAATAAACTGTCGTAAGTAGCACATCTCCTCTCAAGTTGTTTCATTTGACTCGCTCGCATATTCTACAAAATTCAGAAGTGGGATACCGTTTAACTTTATCTGAGTTCAAAGTATTTTTTTAGTGCTTCAAAAATGTCAGAATTGTTTAAACAATTAGTTGATAAAGCGACGGTACCCATCCTAAAAAATATTTTACGATCGCTGGGTTTGAAAACTGATGGAACTAAAGCGGTGTTAAAACTACGGGTCGAGAAAGCAGTCGAATCCTATACGGAGAATCTGGAAAAACTCGCGCAGGATTTTATGGCCGATGGTGAGCAAGATAACGCAGATTCATCCTTCGAACACGAGTCAGAGGAAGAAACGCGGGACGAATCACCTGTCCATGCATTACGCAACGACGTTGATGAGGAGCTTAATAAGCTACGAGAAGCATGCAGAAAGAGGGAGGAAATCATTTCACTGAAGCGACGACTGAAAGAGCTGCAAATGGAGGATAATGAAGAAAATCACAGTCAGAGATCACATGTTTCGCAAAACTTCAAGGACATGGAAGACTTATTGTGTCCATTTACTGGGGATGACAACTTTCCCATTGTTCATTGGGTAGAACAGTTCGAGGAGAACGCCGAAAGCCTTCAACTCAACAATCAAACCAAGTTCATTTTCGGAAAGAGGCTCCTTGGGGGAACAGCAAGGCTTTTCGTAAGATCTTTAAAAATACGAAATTGGACAGATCTCAGAGATGCACTTTTGGGTGAGTTTAAGCGCACTGTTACGAAAGCGGATATTTTTAGTGAGCTAAGTGCAAGGAAAAGAAGGCGTGAGGAGACATTGCAGCAATATGTGCTCAGCATGCAGGAAATCGCATCCCATAACCCCATAGAAGAAGAAGATTTGATTCAATTTATAATCAAGGGCATTCCAGATTCCGAACTCAATAAGAGTATGCTGTATAACGCAAACAACATCGATCAGCTAAAAATAGCACTAAGAAAATACGAAAAGTACAAACTCAACAGTCGTGATCATTTCCCGCTTAAATCAAGCACATCCCAGTTTCACAACAGCAGCCGAAATAATCAAAAGAATAATGAATTCAAGAAAAAAGAATACACCAGTAATGCACCCGCCAATGTGTCATGTGCAAAAAAAGAGTTCACGTGTTTTAAATGTGGTGTTCGTGGGCACATAGCCAAAAATTGCTCCAGCAATAAACCAGTTTTGATTGTCAGTGAAAGCAACAACAACAGTCATCACCCACAGCTAAACAGCGCTGATAACAACGAAGACGTTTTAAATGTAAACAACATCCATGCAGAAAACATCAACAACGTGTCTAAGCGCAGTACCGGTCGCATTATGCCAAAGTGTAGCCCAATTTCTAATCACTTTGAAAAAGAAATTTCCTGCATATTCACCGATGGACATTCCGAATGTGCGTGTACTTTGACGTCGCTCTTGGACTCAGGGAGTCCGATAAGCTTTGTGCAAGAAAAGTTCCTGCCGCAGACTATGATTTTCACCATTGGATAAAGACAGTCATACATACTGTGGAGTAAACAACAGCCCGCTTCAAGTGTTGGGAAGTGTCAATTCACGTATATTTTTTGATAACAATAACACTAATTTATGTTTACTTGTAGTGAAAAATCAGTCAATGAGTTATCCAATCGTTTTGGGGAGAAATTTCATCGACAGGATTGGCATGGTTTTAAAGAAAGCAGACAAGAGTGATGAAAAACAAGGTCGTATTTTGCCAGTGACAAGCAGCGACAGGTGTAATCGTTCTTCAAGTTCATTATTGCCGTCATCAAGTAGTTCTGCAGAAAATGGAAAGGATTTGTCGTCATCATCTTTAAGACAGTGTCGCAGTTCGCAAGTTGATTATGTAAGTACGTCTTGTGAAGAATCTTTGTTCGTAGAACAAATTTTGAACATTAATGTTTATGAATACAACGATTTTGATATAAAAGTAAATCCAAACATTCCAATAAATATTCAAGAAAGTGTGAAAAGAATAGTCAAACCAGCTTTTTGTGAATCTGTTAGAAAAAATATTCCTGTAGAGAGTCAGTTCAAAATGAAGATAGTGTTGTGTAAGGATGCTCCATTTCATAGGTCACCGCGAAGGTTGCCATATTCGCATAAAATCGAGTTAGAGAAGATTCTTAATGATTTATTAAGCCAAGGTATAATACGTGAGTCTAATTCAGAATATGCTTCACCTATTGTTCTCGTCGAGAAGAAAAATAAGGAGCTTAGGCTATGCGTAGACTTCAGGGAGCTTAACAAAATTACTCATCGCGATAACTATCCCCTGCCTTTAATCGAGGATAACATAGACCGGTTAAAAGATAAGAAATATTACACCACGTTGGATTTAAAAAACGATTTTTACCATGTGCCACTTGAGGAAGAGTCAATGAAATTCACGTCGTTCATTACACCGAATGGACAGTATGAATTTACCAAAATGCCGTTTGGGCTTAAGAACGCTCCGTCTGTTTTCGAGCGTTATATAAAGCACATATTTGGTAAATTGATATTGCAATCGAAGATCTTGACTTATTTAGATGACCTTCTTATAGCGACGGAAACTTTAGAAGAACACCTAGATATTCTCAAGGAAGTAATTAGTATCGTCATTAGCAAAGGCTTAAACCTTCGATTAGACAAGTGTGTTTTTTTACAAAGTGAGATCACTATAAAATAAACGAAGCCGGTATTAGTCCGAATGAGGTTAATCTTTCGGCTATTAAGAACTTTCCGCTACCTACTTCAACTAAGGACATCCATAGCTGCCTTGGGCTTTGCTCCTACTTTAGGAAGTTTATACACCAAGTTGCTAACATCGCAAAGCCTCTGTATGATATATTGAGGAAAGACACTCCGTTCACATTTGGTCTTAAGGAAATAGAAGTCTTTAATTTGTTGAAAACCAAATTGATTTCAGCACCTGTTTTATCAATTTATAGCCCTAATAATCCAACAGAACTCCACTGCGATGCCAGCTCGCATGGATTTGGTGCAGTCCTACTGCAGAAACAGATCAATGCCAAGTTTCATCCGGTGTTTTATTTCTCGAAGCGAGCTAGTGAAGCTGAAAATAAATTCCATAGCTATGAACTTGAGACCTTATCCATAGTCTATGCTTTGAGGCGGTTTCGTATATATTTTCTAGGTATTCCATTTAACATCGTCACGGATTGCCAAGCTCTTGTCCTGACGCTTAACAAAAAAACATTGAATCCGCGAATATCAAGATGGGCGTTGGAGTTACAATCCTATGATTATTCAGTTGAGCACAGGAAAAGCGATCGGATGTCACACGTTGATTCTTTAAGTCGATCTTTCAACATTTTGTATGTGGAGGACGAATCGTTTGAATTTGTTCTAGCCGCCGCACAAAAACATGATCCAAAGATAGTTGCAATTGCGGAAGGGTTGAGTACTTCCGAAAGTCCACACTATGAAATGGTTGATGGACTAATTTATCGAAAAGTTAAAGACAAGATTGTTTTTTATGTCCCATTTAACATGGAAGATCAGGTTGTTAGAACTCAGCATGAGTCACTTTGTCATCTGGGTGTAGACAAATGCTATCCGGGACTTACTGGTCTCCAAACATGAAGGAGAAGATTAGAAAAGTTATTAAAGGCTGTCTTAAATGCATTTATTTTTCACCGGACTCTGGTAAATCAGAAGGAATCTTACATCCAATTCCAAAAGGAGAGGTCCCATTCGATACGCTTCATGTCGACCATCTAGGCCCTTTTTCTTCATCTCATTGCAACAAAAAGCACATTTTAGTGGTTGTAGATAGTTTTACCAAATTTTCCAAGCTATATCCGACTAAAACCACTTCGAGTAAGGAAGCAATAGAATGTTTGAAAACCTATTTCGCAAATTACTCTAGACCTAACCGAATAGTTTCTGACCGTGGATCTTGTTACACGTCAAACGAGTTTGCAGAGTTTTTAAACGACAATAACATACAGCACGTCAAGGTAGCAACACACTCACCGCAATCTAATGGTCAAGTTGAGCGGCTGAATAGAGTGATAACACCAATGCTTGCAAAATAATGCGAGTCGTTTACCACAAGTAATTGGGACAAAAACTTAATAAAAGTTGAGTTTGCTATAAACAACAGTGTGAATCGTAGCACAGGTTTTACACCCAGTAGCTTGCTATTTGGTAGGGATCAGAAGGGAAAATTCTGCGACAAGGTGAAAGAGTTTTTAGCGAACAACGTTGATTCTGAAGAAGTTGGTCTAGATAAAATTAGGGAAGAAGCTCAGGGAAAAATTGAGAAAGAGCAACTGAAGAATAAAAGATATTATGACAGCCGTCATAAAAATCCAACAGCTTATATACCAGGAGACTATGTCATGATCAAAAACGTAGATACAACACCAGGCGTAGGCAAAAAACTTTTGGCTAAGTTTCGTGGGCCATACGAGGTAAAAAAGGTCTTGAGGAATTAACAAGATTGCCATACAAAGGTGTATGTTGTCCGAACAATATGAGGTTATATGCGATGCCAGAAGACTTAAAGACCAGATTTAAAGACTGGTGAAAACGACAAAGGAATAAATAATACTTATAGAACTGACGACAACAATCACATTTGAATAACGATCACCTGAAGGAACAGCTGTTTAATTAAAAAAAATATGTTTGTTTGTACCTGCCAAAATGTCGATGGATATTTCTTTCAATGTTTGAAACGATATAATTAATAATGTATCTTAACTTTATTTGTTTTGTATTTCAAAGATATTCGACTAAAAATTTCTAAATTTCAAAAAAATTCATGAGATGACAAATTCAGTAAGAACGATTAATTGTTTTTAATGTAATAGTTATATAACTTTTCATATGTATCAACAATCTTTTTTTAATATTAAAAATATCAACTAAATGTTAACCTTTAAAGTTTCAATAAGAAATTACTCTTAGGTAAAGAAGATACTTGTAAAATATTTACTATACAAAATGTAATGTATCTTAAGAAAAAAATGTTTTATGAAAATTATGTATAGAAAAGATATTGTAATCGGGTCGATTATGCGGTCAGAATGGCCGAGTTGTAGGCATTTTTTCGTACACTACTGTATGTGTTCTCGTATAACACATACTTAAGATTGTCAGAAGTAAATATTAACCGAAAGTAAGAAACTATTGTCATAAGAAACTATTGTCATATCGTATGATGCTCACACTATCTCATTTCTTTTACATAAGCGTACCGCTTCATATGAAAGTATAAATACAACCCATCATGTCAATTTTCGGGTCTTCTCAATAAACTGTCGTAAGTAGCACATCTCCTCTCAAGTTGTTTTATTTGACTCGCTCGCCTATCCTACAATTCAGATATACCGTGTTGCACCCTGATATAGATAGCGGCCGCATAGGCTTGTTCAGATGCGTCTGAAAATCCATGCATTTGAATGGATGTCCAAGGAGAATATTGAATCCAGCGAGGAATTGTTATTGTTTCGATGTGAGAAAAGTTTTGCATAAAATAATTCCACTTTTGAGCAGTGGTGTCCTTAAGATTCTCGTCCCATCCGGTCCCATCCTTCCAGATTTGTTGCATAATGATTTTTGCACTAATTATGATCGGAGCGAGCCATCCAGCAGGATCATACAATCGAGCAATGGCTGATAGGACGGACCGTTTGGTAACTGTCAAGGAGAAGTTACTGGAGGCCACTGAGAACGAAAATCTATCAGATGATGCATTCCATTGAATGCCTAGGGTTTTGACATTACTGTCTTCATCAAGATTTAAGAAATTGTCACTTAAGATGTGAGCTTTTGGAAGGTGCTTCAACAACTCGGGGCGGTTTGATGTCCACTTTCTTAAATGAAGGCCTGCGGACATAAGCGCCTCGATTAGTTGACGTTGAGCTTCCTGCGCTGTCCGCAAATCATGAGCTCCTGAAAGGACGTCGTTGACGTAAAATTCATTCTTAAGAATATAAGCTGCAAGAGGAAGGGAGTTTTTGATGTCTTCAGCTATCTTGTGTAACGTGCGGATTGCTAAAAAGGGAGCGCAATTAACGCCAAAAGTTACGGTGTTAAGCGAGTAATCCTTAACATTTTTGTTGACACTGTCCCGAAATAAGATCCGTTGATAATTTCTATCGTCGGGATGCACTAAAATTTGGCGATACATTTTTTCAATATCACTATTGAAGACATATTTATAGAAAAGCCAATTTAAAATCAACAATGTAATATCCGTTTGAAGCACCGGACCCGGGTACAATACATCATTCAAACTTTTACCATTAGAAGTAGAGTTTGAGGCGTTAAACACAACGCGGAGCTTAGTGGTAGTACTTTGCGGTTTTAATACCGCATGATGTGGTAAGTAATAGGAATTTACCCTCATATTGAGGTCTGTTTCTTGACATGATGATGTACATGACATATGAATAAATGTCAAGTATTCGGAAATGACACCATCATATTGGGATTTTAGCTGAGGTTTGGTTAAAAGGTTCTTTTCACTTCTTAGGAATTGCTTCATTACATTAGCGCGAGAGTATCCAAGCGTGATTTGATTAGGGTACGATTCTTTGAATGGTAATCTGACGACATAGCGCCCACATTCATTTCGAACTGTTGTAGCATTGTACAAGTTTTCGCACAATTGCTCTGCAGCGGTTGGAAACCGTATTGTAGGCACTTCTTCTAGCTTCCAAAATTTTTCAATTTCTTGATCTAATGACAATTCATTAAAATGATTTATGAAGATTGAATACATGGAGACATTGTGTTCCGAACTCTGAGCTAAAGGACCTAGAAGAACCCATCCAAAAACGGTGTTTTGTGCCATAAGGCTATTAAAAATGTTAGTTTTCATTCCCTCTAACGCAATGAAAGGATAAAGATCTGCTCTAATGAGCATATCTATGTGAGAGCTTTTATTAAAATACGGGTCAGCCAAAGGAAAACCTAAGTTGGTGTCAAGATGTCCAATATCCATGGAGGAATACGGCAAGTTATCGGTTAGCTTTTTCAAAACTAACGCTTGAGCATGATAAACGAAATCCTTTTGCAGTTTGGAACACAACGTGAATGAACATAACTTCGACGAGGAAGCAGTGATAGTCGAGTTTATTCCCGACACTTGGGCTTGAACTAAGCGCACGGGTAAGCCTAAGCGTCTTTGTAAATCCTCAGTAATTAAGGATACTTCCGAACCTTGATCTAATAAAGCTCGAATTTCAAAATCCGAACCACGGTGTCGAATCCTAACTAACGCGGTAGCTAAGAGTACCTTACGTTGAGTGGCGGAAAAATGAGTCTTATGTGTTGTATCTGGGGTGGACTGTAAAGATGTATTTGAGGTTGTTGCAATGGGATTTGTTTCGGAAGTATCAGCAGCTGACTTTGGCTTCGTTTCCGAATGAAGCAAAGTATGATGCTTTGATTTACATAACGTACAGGTATGTATACTTTGGCACTTATTGATATGATGATTGATGGATAAGCAGTTAAAACAGAAACGATGCTTTCTTACGGTAGCATATCTATTATCTAAAGACATTTTTAAAAAGTCTGGACACTGGCGTAGTGAATGCGACTCTTTACAAATGACGCAGCAAGGGTTTATCTTGTTATGATATGATCGCAGATTTTTAGGTCGCACCCCTTGAGTTTGTCGAGGTTGATTGAGATTTGGTTTGTTGCCTTTAGAGTTCTGCCGAATTTCAGAAACACTTTCAAGGATTCGAAAACGATTTGATAAAAAATTGTTCATGTCTTCCCATGATGGAATTTCGGTTGGTTTGCTAAGTGTTCCTTACCAAAGAGCAAGAGTCTTTTCAGGTAAACGCGATGCACAAAGATAGGTGATCATGGCGCTCCATGAATCAACTTGGATGTTATAGGATTTTAATGCTATTAGATCATCATTAAAATTGGATTGTAGTTTTTTAAGATCCCGACAAGATTCTACAGAAATCGATGGTTGATTAAGCAAAATTTGAATTTGGTTATTCACTAATATGCGTTTATTTTCATAATGTTCCTTTAAAGTATTCCAAGCCAAATTAAAATTGCTATCAGTTAGCGGAAACTTACTTATAATGTTGTAAGCATCACCTTTAGTTTTTGCTCTTAAATGAAAAAGTTTTTGTACCAGGATGAGTTGAGAATGATTTATATAAACGGCTGTGAACATGTCCCTAAAGGACGGCCAATCTATGTAATTCCCATAAAAGATTTCCGTGTCGCACGGTGGAACCATAATACTATGATAAGTTGACGAATTATTATCATCCTGGGTGCTAGCAATCGATTTAGTTAAAATTTCGGCATTGATTGGTTCAAGTTTTGGATCTAATTTTAAAATTAAATCGGAAATTTCATTTGAGCACGTTATGTAAGTATCCAAAGAATGTGTATACTTTGATTTGATAACATGGATATGATCAGACAAAGATTCTTCCTCGGATTGTATGCAAATGGCATACTTTAGTTTTACATCTATCCACAATGTGCCTAATTCTATTTTATACGCTTCTAAAATGGCTTGTGAATGAGTAGCGACAGGTTTGGATTTAAAACATGCATAAAATTCGGTTAATTGATCCGCGGAAAAAATTAAATTCTCTAAAATGTGACTCATTGTCAAAATATTTTCGATTTTCGTTTGTAAGAATTTAATTAAATTGCTTCGTAATATGTAATTTTAGCAATTAAAATTGTTTGGAACTATTTTTCTTTTAGTAATAATATAATGTAATATAATATAATAATATTTTGCACCAAAAAACAAATTAGCATACGCACCTTTACAAAATCAAGAAAAATTGTAGAATAGTACGCTGGCAACTCTGGTGTGGTGGCAAACTGTCCATTCGGATTTTGACAGTTCAATTGATGTTGACTGTAAAATATAGATGGCGGCAACGGACGACGATGTTGATGATAATAATGGTGAAGATGACGCTGGAGCTGGTGATGATGATGATGATCCTGACGATGATGATGACGGCGAAGCTGTCGGTGTGATGATGATGATCCTGACGATGGTGATGACGGCGAAGCAGTCGGTGTGATGATGATGACCCTGACGATGATGAGATGATGATGACGGTAAAATTTTGTCCTAGGCAGTAAGCATGCAGATTATAGGATGCACTGCAACATGCGATGTGATGTTATGCGACGGTATGTCTCGTTTTGGTGGTATCGTACAACGAACAGGAATGCAATTGGAGTAGAGATGCAGGCGAAGAAGGGATGAAATGCGACTGTGTGGTACGACGTACAAACATGCAATTGTAAAATGATGCATGCGATGGAAACGGCTGGGCTTGATGACGACACAAGCATGCAATTATAAATGGTGCATGCAATGGGACTAAATTGATGGATTTGATGACGACACAAAAGCCCTCGATCCAGAATATGGCTGTGCTCGAAGACAACACAAAAGCACTCGGTCTCGAATATGGCGTAGGATTCACGAAAATCGTTGAAGGTGACCATGCGATGCGATGCAAATGTGTCTAAGTTTTTTTTTGTTTTATTATGGTGTATCGTTGACGAATGACGATGACGCGATTGTAAAAAAACCGCTCCAGCTGCTGATGCAGTTGACGATGTAACTGTGGAAATGCCGTGGAAAAAAAACAGCGACGACAATGGTAGAAATGTCGCTCTTTTTTTTTCTCGATGAAGCCAATGATTTTATTTGTTGCTGATGACTGCGAAGAAGGGTGGGTGCGTGTGTGTGTAGCACAACTTAACGGCGCGCGCCAGTGGAGAATATAAGTATACGGATTCACTTTTTTCACTAAAAACCGATCCGGTTCGACATGGACCAAAATGTTCGAGTACTAGCCTGTTGAAGGTAGACAAAAACTGAAGCGGTCGCGTGACTGTTAGGTACAACGATATAAAAACACGATTGTTCCCTTTTGGAGACAAAATATAGAATTTTTTTAGTATTCGATTTGTAATTCGATTTACAACATTTTCAAATTCATTCGCGTCCGATTTAAACTTAAGTTACTTTACTTTATTTTTACGGCACGTCCGACAAGTTCGATCGCCAAAACAAGAAGGAGGAACCAAGCGACAAAAGCTTTCCATTTCCTTTATGGACTAAAAAAAAAGATGGACGACCAAAATGAAGATGGACGAACAAAAAAAAGATGGATGAGTAAAAAAAGATGGAAGGAGACTTCCTTAATAACTGGCGCCATCTAATGCCTACTAGCTTCAGTGTTTTTATTTAATCGGCAATTAGATGCGCATGTTTCTGCTAAACAACGCTTTTATGAACATAATTTTTTATCAGTTTTATGGAACAAATACGGAAGGATGTATGATTTTGATGATTTTTGATAGTTCAGATTTACAAAATGATGCGTATTTCTGATTGTATGAAGTTTTAATGTATTGTTGTATTTTCTCATTAACTAGACCACTTTAGCTTTATAATAAGTGGTCGACCATCAAAATTATCAAAGCATTAGCTGGGAAGTCGATTCGCAAGTCACGCTAGACGCCCGAAACATTAAAAAAAAAACATTAAAATTTAACCCGAAAAAACTTGTTTTCATAAAAACTCTTTTATGAACATCATTTTGGATGCAGTATTATTTGGTGTAAAACCAATATGAAAAATAATTTTGTTTTATAGTTGTAAACCCATTTTAAACAGTTTTATGGAACAAAAACGGATAGATGTATGATTTTGATGATTTTGGATAGTTCAGGAATACAAAATGACGCGTAATTCTGATTGTATGTAGTTTTAATGTAATGTTGTATTTTTTTTCGTTAACAAGACCTCTTTAGCTTTATAGTTGGTCGAACATCAAAAGCAGGGAATTCGATTCGAAAGTAACGCTATACGTCCGAAACCTTTAAAAAATCGAAAATTTAACCAGAAAAAATTCTTTTATGAACATAATTTTGGATGCAGTATTATTTGGTGTAAAAAAGATATGAAGAAAAATTTTGTTTGGAGTTGTAAACCCATTTTAATCCGTTTCATGGAACTAAAATGGACAGATGTATGATTTTGATGATTTTGTATAGTTGAGGATTACAAAATGACGCGTAATTCTGATTGTATGTAGTTTTAATGTAATGTCGTATTTTTTTCGTTAACAAGACCTCTTCAGTGTAGCAACACTTAAAAAAAACATGTAAATGTGACAACAACAAACAAAAGAAAGAAAAATATACATCATGTACAGAAAGAGAGACTGCTGGTTAGATAGGAAAAAAGACAAACTAAAGGAAGTATTGGAATGTCAACCGTCAGACGAAGTGGTCGTGTATTATTGTTTTTCCACTGAAATAATTTTAGTGATTCATCGAATATATCTATAGATTGCTTATAATCCTTATTCATCGAATATATCTATAGAGTGCTTAAAATCTCAGAAGTGGGATAGAATACCCACTCGCGACAATAATAATATTGTATTTACCTTTTTCAAACGAATGTCCCTTGAAAAAAATAGAATATATTCTAAAAAAAAATCTTAAGCAAACGACCGACTTGTGTACGAACAAAAAATATATACATACATATCGCCTTGCGACTGCGTAAAGTTTTTTTTAATTATTATTTTCCTTTTGTGTTTATTTCCCCTTAAATGGAAAACGAAATTCAAAATTTGTCAGCATCGCAGCTGAAAGTTTGGCTGCAAAAATTAGACAAAAAATCCAACGGCAACAAAAGAGAATTGTTGTTGCGGCTGATGGCAGTTCCAGAGGATGAACGTGGTAGTTTCTCCTCGATTGAAAAGAAAAAGGACAGCGATAAGGAACGAGAGCCAGAGGATGACGACAATGACGACGATAACGAGAGTAGCAACAATCCACAAGTAAATCCAGAAGCTGATGGTATCAACGGGACTTTAAAAACACGAGAGGTAGAGTTGCTTAAGCTAGAGGTAGAAATACTGAAGAAGGAAAAAATGCTTGTCGAAAGAGAGAATACAATGTTACGGCAAATGAGTGTGATGAACTTAACAACAAACGACAGACAACAAATGAGTGGAAATGAAAACAACAGACGGCAAATGAGTAATGAGAACAAAATTTTACGGCAAATGGGAGAGGTGAACTTAAAAACAGACGACAGACAACCAATGAGTGCAAGTGAAAATGATAGACGGCAAATGACCGGGTCCGGAATTGATAGCTATGATACTAAAATACCTTTTAGTACCATCAAGGAGCTGTTACCTGAATACGATGGCGGCCCGATGTTGGACATTTGGCTACAACAACTGACAAATTTGGGCAGAGCTTACAATTTGGATGACAGCACGCTGCGAACTTTGATGTCGTCTAAAATAAAAGGCAAAGCACAGGAGTGGTTGTACACTAAACCAAATTTTATGGACGAGAAACTGGACGAATTAAAGCGACAAATGAGTGAATTATTTGCCAGAATAGAGGACCAACTAGCTGCACGAAGATGTTTCGAGGCAAGAATGTGGAAATCAAACGAAAGTTTTGTCGATTACTATAACGACAAAATAATACTAACCCACGGTCTTGATTTGGACGAAGAAGAATTGACGGGCTATATTGCGGAAGGCATCTCAGATGAAAATCTCAGACATCAGGCAGTAATTAATTGCTATAGCAGCCGTACACAGGTGTTGCGTGCTTTTGAAAAAGTACACCAAAAGAAGAGCATCCAATCTCAGAGCACATCGGTGCAGAAGAATGCAGCAACCAGTAGCTCACCGGATACAAGGACTAGATGCTACAATTGTAACTCCATGGGACACATGGCTAATATTTGTCGTAATCGAAGAGGGAACCAAATGCATGCCACGTATGTGGCAGACAGGGTCATTTCGCAGCCACATGCCCAGACAGGAAGCCGCTCCAAGTACAGCGTATCCATCAAATCAACGATGATGAAAGCGATTATGTAAGAAAATATAAACTTATATTTAAAATACATAATAAATATATATAGTATTTATTTAGGAATGTAAATCGACACCGGCAGTCCAATAAGTATGATACGGGAAATGTATTTACCGCCCATTTTGAAAAACAAATAAATATAAACAATAATGTAAATTTTGTTGGCATAAATAAAAGCCCACTTACCACTAATGGTAATATTGATTGCGTTATCATTTTTGAAGACAAAGAAATACATACTAATCTGTTGGTTGTATCGGACCATACAATGGAATATCCAATGATTCTAGGCCGAGACTTTTTGAAGAAGGCCAATGTTAAAATTAAAATAGATCACACAAATTTAAAAAATGAGTTTACAAAAGAATGTATGAATTTAATGGAAATTGAAGTAGATAATGATGCGTTACAAACTAGCTTAAAAGATAAAAAAATATTTAACGAAATGTTTAATACAAACTATTTATATTGTGAACGTCCTGATGAACCAGAAAATGAGTGTCAAATGAGATTAATCTGGAGTGATTATTGTATTTTGAGAGAGCACAAGTTCAAAAGATTTTAGATGAAATGTTAGAAAATGGGGTGATCTCCTATAGTATAGGTTAAAAAGAACCCGATTGACATCAGGCTTTGTGAAAATTATCGATTTTTAAATAATGTAACATTAAAGGATAACTACGCATTACCGCTCATAGATGATTTGCTTGACAGGTTAGCTAGTAAAAGGATATTTGCCTCACTTGACTTGAAAAGTGCATTTCACCATATCCGAATGAGGAAGGAATCAATCAAATACACTTCTTTCGTTACTCCCATGGGCCAATATGAATACACAAAAATGCCTTTTGGTATGAAAAATGCGCCCTAAGAGTTTCAACGATTTGTCAATACAGTGTTTGACGATTTAATAAAATTAGGTAAGATAAATATTTATATTGATGATATAATGATAGCGACTGAAACAGTAAAAGAACATATGGAAATAATGAGAGACGTCCTTAATAGGCTTGTGAGAAACAAATTGGAATTGAGATTAGACAAGTGTCGATTTTTAGAATCTGAGATACGGTATTTAGGCTATACAGTTACAATGGAGGGTATTAAACCAGATCAGAAGAATGTTGAATCGGTATCTAATTTTCCAGTTCCACTGAATTCAAAAGCAGTACATAGTTTCTTGGGTTTGTGCTCGTATTTAAGAAGATTCATTGAAAATTTCTCCCTCGTAGCACAACCATAATACAATCTCATAACAAAAATGTAGAGTTCCAATTCGGTGAAAAAGAACTAAAATATTTCGAGACATTAAAGGTTAGTTGATTGAGGCTCCTATACTAGCAATATATGATCCTAGAGATGAAATTGAACTACATTGCGATGCGAGTTCACTTGGCTATGGAGCCATATTATTACAATGAAAAAAGGATAGTAAATTCAACCCTGTTTTTTATTTTTCAAAACGAACAACTGAGTAAGAATTGAAGTACCATAGTTTTGAATTAGAAACGTTGGCTATCATATATGCGTTGCAAATATTTAGGATTTATTTACATGGTTTAAAATTCAAAATCGTTACTGATTGCAATTCATTGACATTGACTTTGAACAAAAGAGAGGTAAATTCAAGAATAGCTAGGTGGGCATTGGAATTGCAAAATTATGACTATACGTTTGAACATCGTAGTGGTACTAAGATGACACATGTAGACGCTCTTAGTCGTATGTCAAATATTATGGTTCTTGAAGAAAACGCATTCGAGCAGAATCTATCAATAAGTCAGCATAAAGATGACGAATTAATGTTATAAGAACGAAATTGGAAAACGAGGAAAGTAATCTTTATGAAATGAGGAATGGCTTGGTTCATAGGAAAATTAAGAATACAAATTTGTTTCATGTACCTAACAGGATGGAAGTAAATATCATGCGGCTGTATCTTGATGAAATTGGTCACATGGGTTGTGATAAAGTAATTGATGCGATACGGAAGACGCACTGGTTCCCCAAAATGAAAGAAAAAATTAAGGAGTACATCGCAAATTGTTTGAAGTGTATTGTCTTCTCCTTAAAACATGGGAAACATGAAGGATTCCTCCATATTATCCCTAAGGGAAATTTGCCGTTTCAGACAATGCACATCGATCATTTGGACCCAACACATTAAAGAAAGGGAAAAAGAAGTACGTCTTTCTAGTTATAGATGCATTTACTTAACATGTTAGACTGTATGCGGTGCAATCGACAGGAACTGCTGAAGTTATTAGTTGTTTAAGAAGTTATTTCAATTCTTATAGTAGGCCAGGACTGATAATATCTGAGAGGGGAAGTGCTTTCATTTCAAAGAGCTTTTCGGATTTTCTTGATGAACATAATGTGAAACATACCAAGATTGCAACAGGGTCACCCCAAGCTAATGGGCAAATAGAACGAGTTAATAGGAGTTTAGCGCCAATGATTGCTAAACTGACGAGTGCTGGTACTATGGGAATTTTTCCAAATATAGAATTTACAATGAATAATACGATCCATAGAAGCATCGGTACTACTCCGAGTGAATTATTATACGGGGTCACACAAAAGGGGATAGTTATAGATTTTTTTAAAGGAAACCCTAGAAGAAAGTTTAAAAAATAAGGAAACGATAAAGGAACGAGACTTTAAGCAAATGAGAGAGAAAGCGGAGCAAAAGATAGTTAAGGGACAGAATTATAATAAGAATCTTAAAGATCGTATGAGGACGAATAGAAAGTATAATGAGGGAGATTATGTGATGGTAAAAATTATATTAGTACACCTGGTGCATGCAAGAAAGTTGCTCCAAAATTCAAAGCGCCTTATGAAGTAGCAAAAGTTTTATCCAATGATAGGTATTTACTGAAGGATGTGGAAGGATTTCAACTTACTAAGATTCCGTACGAGGGAATATGGGAAGTAGCAAATATTAAACCTTGGTTAAACTAAAAAACTGGTATAATCGGGACGATTAATTGTCAGAAAGGCCGAATTGTGGCAACACTTAAAAAAAAAATGTAAATGTGACAACACCAAACAAAAGAAAGAAAAATATACATGCTGTTCAGAAAGAGAGACTGCTGGTTAGGTATGAAAAGAGACAAAATAGAGGAAGGATTGGAATGTAAACCGTCAGACGAAGTGGTCGTGTATTATTGTTTTTCCACTGAAATAATTTTAGTGATTCATCGAATATATCTATAGAGTGCTTAAAATCCTGTTTCATCGAATATATCTATAGAGTGCTTAAATCAGCTTTATAATAATTGGTCGACTATCAAAAGCTGGGAATCCGATTCGAAAGTAACGCTATATGTCCGAAACATTTAAAAAATCGAAAATTTAACCCGGAAAATTTCTTTTATGAACATAATTTTGGATGCAGTATTATTTGGTGTAAAATCAACATGCAGAAAAATTTTGTTTTATAGTTGTAAATCCATCCAAGATGTATGATAGTATTTCAGATTATTTGTAGTTTTAATGTACTGTTGTATTGGTTTTCATTAGCTAGACGTTTTGAGCTTTATAATTGTTGGTCGACCATCAAAATCGGTCGAAGCATTAGCTGGGAACTTGACTCGCAAGTCATGCTATACGTCTGAAACATTTAAAAAAACTCTAAAGTTTAGCGCGAAAAAACGTGTTTTTATTTTAAACGCTTTTATTAACATAATTTTGGATGCAGTATTATTTGGTGTAAAATCAATATGAAAAAACATTTTGTTTTGGAGTTGTAAGCCCAGTTTAATTAGTTTAAAGGAACAAAAATGGAAATATGTATGATTTTGGATAGTTCAGATTTACAAAATGTCGCGTATTTCTGATGGTATGTAGTTTTAATGCAATGTTGAATTTTTTTTCGTTAACAAGATCTGTTCAGTCGAAGCATTAGCTGCGAATTTGATTCGCAAGTCACGCTAGACGTCCGAAATATTTAAAAAAAAATCTAAAATTTAAACCGACAAATCATATTTTTAAAAACGCTTTTTTGAACATAATTTTGGATGCAGTAGCATTTGGCATAAACTAAAAAAAGAGCATTTTTTTCTAGTTGTTTATTCATTTTAATCAGTTTTATGGAACAAAAACGGACATATGTATGATGTTGATGATTTTGGATAGTTCAGATTTACAAAATGACGGGTATTTCTGATTGTTTGTAGTTTTAATGTAATGATGTATTTTTGTCCGTTAACAAGACCTCTTCAGCCTTATAATAATTAGTCGACCATCAAAAGCTGGGAACCTTCGAAACATTTGAAAAACTCTAAAATTTATCCCGAAAAAACGTGTTTTCTTAAAAACGCTTTTATGAACATAATTTTTTATGCACTATTATTTGGTGTAAAATAAAAATGAAGAAACATTTTTTTCGGAGTTGTAAATCCCTTTTAATTAGTTTTATGGAACAAAAACGGAAATATGTATGATTTTGATGATTTTGGATAGTTCAGATTTACAAAATGACGTGTATTTCTGATTGTTTGTAGTTTTAATGTAATGTTGTATTTTTTTTCATTAACTAGACCTCTTGAACCTTATAACAAGTGGTCGACCAGCAAAATCGGTCGAAGCATTAGCTGTGAATTCAACTCGCAAGTCACGCGATACGTCCGAAACATTTAAAAACTCTAAAATTTAACCTGAATAAACGTGTTTTTTTTTAAAACGCTTTTATGAATATAATTTTGGATGCAGTATTATTTGTTGTAGAATTAATTTGAAGAAAAATTTTTTTTCGGAGTTGTAAGCCCAGTTTAGTAAGTTTCAAGGAAAAAAACGGAAAGATGTATGATCATGATGATTTTGGATAGTTCAGATTTACAAAATGACGCGTATTTCTGATCGAATGAGGTTGTAATGTAATGTTGTATTTTGTTCATTAACTAGACCACTTCAACTTTGTAATAAGTGTTCGAACATCAAAATTGTCAAAGCAATAGCTGGGAATTCGATTCGCAAGTCATGTTAGACGTCCGAAATATTTAAAAACTCTAAAATTTTTACAAGAAAAACGTGTTTTTTTTTTAAAACGCTTTTATGAACATAATTTTAATCAGTTTTATGGAACAAAAACGGAAGGATGGATGATTTTGATGATTTTTGATAGTTCAGATTTACAAAATGGTGCGTATTTCTGATTGTATGAAGTTTTAATGTATTGTTGTATTTTTTCATTAACTAGATGACTTTAGCTTTATAATAAATGGTCGACCATCAAAATTATCAAAGCATTAGCTGGGAAGTCGATTCGCAATTTACGCTAGACGCCCGAAACATTAACAAAAAACATTAAAATTTAACCCGAAAAAACTTGTTTTCATAAAAACTCTTTTATGAACATCATTTTGGATGCAGTATTATTTGGTGTAAAACCAATATGAAGAAAGATTTTGTTTTATAGTTGTAAACCCAGTTTAATCAGTTTTATGGAACAAAAACGGACAGATGTATCATTTTGATGATTTTGGATAGTTCAGGAATACAAAATGACGCGTATTTCTGACTGTTTGTAGTTTTAATGTAATGATGAATTTTTTTCCGGTAACAAGATCTCTTCAGCTTTATAATAATTGGTCGACCATCAAAAGCTGGGAAACTTCGAAACATGTGAAAAACTCTAAAATTTATCCCGAAAAAACGTGTTTTCTTAAAAACGCTTTTATGAACATAATTTTTTATGCACTATTACTTGGTGTAAAATAAAAATGAAGAAACATTTTTTTCGGAGTTGTAAACCCATTTTAATTAGTTTTATGGAACAAAAACGGAAGGATGTACGAACGTTTTGTCGATTACTATAACGACAAAATAATACTAACCCACGGCCTTGATTTGGACGAAGAAGAATTGACGGGCTATATTGCGGAAGGCATCTCAGATGAAAATCTCAGACTTCAGGCAGTAATAAATTGCTATAGCAGCCGTACACAGGTGTTGCGTGCTTTTGAAAAAGTACACCAAAAGAAGAGCATCCAATCTCAGAGCACATCGGTGCAGAAGAATGCAGCAACCAGTAGCACACCGGATACAAGGACTAGATGCTACAATTGTAACTCCATGGGACACATGGCTAACATTTGTCGTAAGCCGAAGAGGGAACCAAATGCATGCCATGTATGTGGCAGACAGGGTCATTTCGCAGCCACATGCCCAGACAGGAAGCCGCTCCAAGTACAGCGTATCCATCAAATCAACGATGATAAAAGCGATTATGTAAGAAAGTATAAACTTATATATAAAATACTTAATAAATATATATAATATTTATTTAGGAATGTAAATCGACACCGGCAGTCCAATAAGTATGATACCGGAAATGTATTTACCGCCCATTTTTAAAAAACAAATAAATATAAACAATAATGTAGATTTTGTTGGCATAAATAAAAGCCCACAGTTAAAGATATCCTTTAGGAGGACTCTAAAAAAAATGCGAACGCCCGCCGAGGGGCGGGCCTTACGGTTCGACTTACAATAAAACAAACTTATTAACACGTTATAAAAGATACGTTTATTCCGACCGTACAGGGTGAGTTCCAAATCTAGACTAACAATAATTTAATAAACCCTAAACCAGCTCTCCTTCCATCAGCCTTGGTTCCCACCAATTTGTGCTGATCCGTTATTTCTTGCAATGCGCGTGCATTCAATTCGGTGTCCATTACCTCGCGCGTGCATCGGGGTAAATGCCCCAGCCAATAGAATGCTGACTCATCTGAGAACAGGTTTGTTCATGTCGATACAGGTTTCGGGTGGCGCCTATGCGGTCGTGTTAACTCCTCTACGCCTCGTAGATCTAAGGTCCTTTCAGGATTAGACTGGATTGTGTGGTAAGTAAGTGGACGATATTGTCGGTATGTCCGGTTTTGCGTAGATCTTCCGCCAGATAATGGTAACAAAGGATGCCATCAATATGAAGATTGCAGCATCTGTAATTACAGAAATATCTATTTTTTGGTTAAGATTACCTAGGCGTCTAACGTTCTGTACGCTGATGCTATGTACGAATCCGAGGTCAATCTCGTGCTTTTGCGTAGTGATGTTTGCCAGTGCAGGAGGAAGAACCTGAAGTGCTGTAGCAACAGAGCTTGTGAAAATCCTGTCATTCAGACTTATAGTTTCATCATAAATCTGGATAATGTAAGTGCCTGAAAGAGATCTTGATACATTGTTAGAGATTAATTGACCCTTGAAATTGGTTATAAAAATGGTGTCCTCTTTGATGAGCTCAATGACCTCTTCCGTGTTTGTCCCATTTATTTTATTTGGCTTAATACAAGCTAGAAAAAAAAAAAACAATACAATACTTACAATACTAGAACTAAAAACTAAGACTTATAACTAGGAGTAAAAGCTAGGGTTTATGTAGAAGGAGGCTAAGTTTAATGGAGGAAGAGCTACGGTTGAAATCAAAAATGGAAATGTTTGAGTTTACTTTCCGTAGCATACGGGAAATTGGTTCGTTTGAGCCGTAGGACGTGCGGTGGGTTGGCAGATAGAAGAGACGGGGGTGTCTTAAATTACGAGGGTTAGTATTAAAGAAGATGGAGATGTAAAGAGACGGGCAATCGATAGAGCCTGAGAGGAGGCGATGAATGAAGAGAATGTCTGCAGCATCCCTCCGGTCCTCAAGGCTATTCAGGTTAATGAGTTTGAGGCGGTCATGATAGGGAGGCAGAATTAGGGGATCGGTCCAAGAAAGACCGCGGAGGGCAAATCGAAGAAAACGTCGTTGTATGCTTTCGATTCTGGCTACATGAACTTGCTGATAGGGTGACCATGCTTGGCTGGCGTATTCGAGGAGGGGGCGGACGAAAGTGATGTAGAGAGATCTGGTTACGTAGGGATCAGAGAATTCCTTTGACCACCGTTTAATAAACCCAAGGGATGAATTGGCTTTACGAATTATCTCGTCAATATGCGAACGGAAATTAAGTTCCCGGTCGTACAATATGCCAAGGTCACGAAGAGACTGTACGATGGGTATAGGTTGATCATTAAGAAGGTAAAGACGGGGAGGGGACTTGTTGTACTTACGTGATAAGGTGATGGATTGGCATTTCGCAACATTTAGCTCTAGGCAGTTTTTGAGACACCAAATAGAAAAAGAATCTAGATCTTGTTGAAGCAAGCAGGGGTCTTGTGATGAAGATATGTGTTTATAAAATTTGGTGTCGTCGGCATAGAGAGAGATAGAGGAGTGTTTAATAACCCTTTCCAAATCGTTTATAGTTAAGATGAAGAGAAGGGGACCTAGATGACTGCCTTGTGGTACACCAGAGGTGGCCAGAAATGGGGCAGATAGGACGGACCTGAAGCGAACGCTATAGAAACGGTTTTCCAGATAAGAGGATATCCATTTCAGCAGTATTGGTTCAAAACCAAGGGTAGACAATTTGAAAAGGATTAATTTGTGGGATATCTTATCGAAAGCTTTACTAAAATCGGTTGCAACAACATCGACTTCTTTACCACTTTCTAAGGCCGACAGCGCAGAGGACGTGAATTCAACGAGGTTTGTGGTGGTTGATCTACCTTTTAGAAAGCCATGTTGGTTTTGAGAAATTAAAGACTTGCATTGAAAGCTTAAGGATTCGTACAAAATACTTTCCAGGAGTTTGGGTATATGCGAAAGTTTGGCTATCGGGCGATAATTAGTAACTTCGCTCTTTAATCCCTTTTTATGAATTGGCGTTATGAAGGAGGACTTCCATATATGAGGAAAGACGCCTTGTGATAGCGAGAGTTTAAAGAGGTGCGAAAGGGGGTAGGAGAGCACGAGGGAGCACTTCTTAAGAAAAATAGCGGGTATACCATCTGGGCCTGGTGAGTATTCATCATTAAGTTTTTGTAATTTATTTTCAATTACAGTAGGTTCGAAAGTTTGAGAGAGAAAGGGACCAATGGAGTAGTCAGGTAGGTAGTTGAAATAAAAGGGATCTGGAACAAAGGAGTTGTCGGCAAAAGATTGTTTAAAAAAGGTGGCATAAAAATTAGCAATGGTGTGTGGATCACTTGAAGATATGTTTTCGTAAGAGAGGGATGGAGGGTAACCGTCAGATTTTTTCTTGTAGTTAACGAATCGGAAAAAAGATTTAGGGTCGCTTATAAGGTTGACTTGCGCATTGTCAACATATCGTTGATAGAGGGAGTTATAAGCCTGAGTGAATTGAAGGTATGAGCCGAGATAGTTGGAAAAGTCAGAAAAAGACTTGTTTCGAAGGAAAACTGACCATAATTTGTTTCTCTTGTTGCGTAACGATCGGAGTCTTCGATTGTACCATGGAGGGGATGTAGAGAAGGGTTTTGGCCGAGAAATAGGGACAAAAAGGGAGATAGAAGCAAATAGTTCTCTGTAAAACAAGGAGATGGCATCATTTACAGGGAGATTGGCAAACTCAAATGAGACTTTGCTGAGGTGTTCATTTATTTTCCGGAAATTGGCTTTATGAAAATCATAACACGGGAGGCCAGCGGGGGGTGTGGGCTGTAGTGGAGGATCGTGAAAAAAAGAAAGAAGAAGCGGGGGGTGAAGGTTGTCAATAGTTGATAGAAGCAGGGGGGAGAGTGAGACAGAGGAGTTAAGTGGGTCAGTAGTGAAGATTAGGTCTAACTGCCTACCCATATAATTAGAGATGCCGCTAACTTGGCATAGACTTGAGTCGGTTAGTCGATCAATGGAGAGACATTCTTTAGTTGAGTTGGGATTTGAAGCAATGAAAAACGATTCATCATCAGATAAATCCCAGTGTAGTTGAGGCAGGTTAAAGTCGCCGAAAATAATGATGTCGTCAGAGGATTCAGATAACTCTATTACTTGATCGATCGCATTAACAGCAAGTTGGTAGGATTCAATAGGTTGGGCCGGCAGAATGTAGAAACACATTACGTATAGGGACTTGTGGGGGAGTGTTATTTTTATTGCAACAAAGTCGAGTTTTGAAGACGAAGAAGTAGCAATCGGAGAAGAGTCCAGGTCGTTATGAATAGCAAGAAGAACACCTCGACAAGGGGAGTCATCCGTTGGGCGGCTGATATCGTCCCGATAGACATTAAATATGGGTGGGAATAATTCCGGGTTCTTTATATCGGGAATCAGATTGGTTTCAGTTATAGCGTATATATCGAAAGGAAGAGCATGAGACTGGCGCAGAACAGCTTGGGTTTTTGTACGCAGGCCCCTTACGTTCTGATAGTAAAAGGTTAGAGGAACGCTATAATGGGAGGTTTGCTGAAGTCCTGCTATCAAATTATGGACGAAAAAATTTGTTGTGGTCAGCACGGGTTCTTTGAAGGTGTGAGATACGTTTAGAACTGATATGAGAAGCAAAAGCAGATAAGTCTTTGTCCACGGTGGCCGACGAAATGTTGAAACCCTCGTGATAACGGTTGTAGATTTTTCGCAGTGCAGCAGGATCAATAGGAAGGCCTTCTTTTTGGATAGATATCTGAACGTTTGTTTTGGTTTTTCCGTCAATACAGATGGATTCAGGCTTATCAAATAAGTAGGCAAGGTAAAGTCGAACATTTTCGAAAAGCCTGTGATCTCTTAGTCGTGCCATAGTATATCGGCCATCAAGGTCGTTGGGGGAGGAAATGTGGTTTGAAAACTTAGAAGTAAGTTTAACAGATGGGGGAAGTAGAGGATCGAAAATTGCAGGGGCCTTAGAGATTGGTGAAGGTGTCTCTTTATGAAGAGAAAGAGCGGGAAGAGCAGCATTGGAGGCAGCAGTGGGCGGGGCAGGATTGAGAACATGGGAGTGTATGAAGTTTGGATAATTAGAAGTGGATTGAGTGTTTGCCGGGGCTGGCGGATGATTAGAGGGGAGACCAGGGTCTGGAGTTAAGTTAAATGATACGCGATTACGTTGAGGCTTAGGTGACTTAGCGTTTACCGTGGGATGAGGCGTACCTTGCGGAGGTGCTGAGTTAATAGAGGTAGGTGGCTGAAGAGTGAGAGGGGAGAAAAGAGGAAAAGTTCCAACTTTGAAGCTCCAGTTTGGGTCAGGGTTGGGACTAGATGAACTATTATTCTTAAACTTACGTTTTCTTTTATTTAGCTTAACACTAGGCTTATTTTTATTACTAAGCTTCACCTCTCCTGTGTTGTACTTGGTGATGGTCATCTTTCCCAAGCTGAAGACGTCGTTTGAGGGGTTCGAAAAAAGCCAGGAGTATTTGGAAGGTATGTCAAGCTTAAAACGGTTATTTTTGGTGTTAGCTGTAGAAATCATCTGACAGTTTCTGATGGTGATGCCAAATTTCTGGAGGAAGAAGTTATTCACCCAAGAAACATCTGCATGCTGAGGAGCGTTATTTATTATAAAGGCGTTGTACTCGCAGGCAGTTCTGTGTAATTTATCGAGCCTTTTATTCCAGTCGGCGGGTGTCCATAGTGTGCCAAATCGGTTTAAGGGTGTCGAAGCAGTTTGTGCCAGAGTGCCTGATTCTTCAGTTGGTGTTGAGGTCGGTGCGGGTGTGGGCATTGTTGCAGGAGTTAGGGCTATTTCAGGTGTTGTTATTGTAGTATTAGTAGTGGTTGTTGTTGTAGTTGTAGTCGCCGTTGATGTTGGTTGATTAAATGGGGATGAATCCAGGATTTCGGCATGTATTGATGTGTTGTAGACTGGGCTCGATAGTGGCTGTATGAGCTCTGGTATGCAATCAATTTTGCTCGATGCCAGTCTAAGGTTTTCATCAATATGGCCCATAACTAATTGGAAAGCAGCGACATCATTGCTGACCTCATTGATTTTGCTTATAATGTCAAGCAGTAGAGGATCGATGAGTTGAGAAGATGAGACACTTGGTTTTGAAGGGCTTTGTAAATTGGTATCCAGGAAGGTGCGAAAGGTGTTTAGATGGTCTTTGATCACTGATACATGCGGGTACATGTAGTTGGCCCACCCTTTAGCAGTTTGGCGACGCAGTCATCTTCAGGAATTTTTTCCAGTGCTTTGTCTTCGCAGATCGTTGAGTTACCTATGGAAAGACAATTGGCGACGATGCCGTATGTATTCCTATGGTTCACCAATACTTTTCGAAATTTTAGCTCTATTTGTGTTCCGTCGTTTATCGATAGCCTTGTTACTAGTAGATTGTAATCCTCCAATCCTACTTTTGGCATTGAAAGGATATATAGCAGCATTGAACCATTCGTAAATATAGATGGTTTGCCATATTCGACTGCTTCTATTTCGTTAGCATACGGTAGCGTTTCCAACTCATCGATGATCTTATTAATCTCCTCTGTGTCTAAAAGATTCGTGTTGACTAAACCATTTTTAGCCATTTGACAGGCTCGGACAACCTCGCTTACTTCTCCCTTGATGACAAGAATCTCATCTAAAATATCTTGCTCTATTTTTCCTGCAATCGTGTCCTTAATCCCGTTCTCAAACCGGTCCGTCATTAAGTTGATCCTCTGAGTTATGTCGTTTGTGACACCCAATAGCTTTTCATTTATCTTGTACTGTTGGTTGTTATTTTCGATAATGGTTTCTTCACTTTGTAGGATATGGTTCCAATCGGCAGCATCAGGGTTGCCGGCCACCCACTTAGAGGCCGATCCAATCCAGTCGATTGATCTTGTCATTCTCGCTGGTTTACCTTTAAGTAACTTATGGCGATCTCTTATTTGTTGCAAATGATATTCAACTATCAGTCTTCTATCTACATCCTTGATATTGAATTGGACGGTGTTAGTTATTCCATCTAAAAGATTCTCAAATTGCGCTAGATTATGTACTAGCTTAAAGCTGCCATCAACGATGCTTTGCCTTCCTTCAGAGAGACTAAAGGTGATTTGTAGTCGAAGATTTGGAAGCCCTGAGCGGCGGCTAAGAAGATTAATCTGTGGGAAATGCGCAAATATTGTTTCTGTGGTTCGGCATATAAACATATACCTGTGTGTGACAACGTTAATGTGATGCCAGAGCGGAATTTAAAGAATATCGTCAGAAATTATTTGTTTTCAATAATAACCCATTCTTTAATAAAATTAATTTTACAAATTTCATTATATTATGTTATTGAACTTAAAATTAAAATGCTAATTATTTCTTATTCTGCAGGTTTATTATAGGTGCATTGATTTGTTGCTTGTGCAAAGCGTTTAGCATACACCCCCTCTTTTTTTTTTTTATATATATTTTTAATGTGGGTCTTATGGACCTTTTTACCAGTAGCGGTGGTAATTGTAACTCTATTATTCTTCTCGACTATTTCTTTTCGAAAGATAGGTTTATTTTTAGCCTGAATGCCTTTAATTCTCGCGTAAACAATATCGCCCTTTACGTAAGACTTTGGTTTCGTTCATTTTTCATTACGTTTGGCATTGGCAGACTTTTGTTTGCGCGCGATTTCTCCTTTCAACTCCTTATTCACTCTACTTCGGAAGTCTATTAAATTTTGATAGTTTATTCTCTGATATCTGTTAATAAATATATCAGATGGTTTCTTTCCGGTAACAGAGTGAATTGAGTTGTTGTATCTGTCAACGGCTATATTTATTAACTCTTTGAGTCGCAATGATTTATACTCAACTTTCAGACACCTGAAAATTTCAAGTATCGTCGAGTGGAACCTTTCGACTTGTCCGTTGACCTCACTTCGATATACTGGGGTACGAAAGAGCTTAATACCGAGCATGCTTATGAAGTTTAGCACTATAGGGCTCAGAAAACTCCTTTCGTTATCGGTCACAAGTATTCTTGGAACTGTGAAGTAGTGTAATATCTTGGTTATTTTGTCCCTTAGGTGAAGTACTGCTCTGCTTTTGATATGGAATAGCTTGGCAAATTTGGAAAATTTATCAACGCAACTTATAAATTTCTCATTTTGGATCTCTACAATATCCAAATGAAGGATCTCGCAGGGGTATGAGGGGATAGGGGTTGCCTGAAATTCAGGACTCATAGGATGCCTATCATACTTATTGAGTTTGCACACCTCGCAAGATTTCGTGAATTGTTTTATGAGGCTGTTCATTTTTGGGAAGTAATACTTCTCTAGAAGTTGGTCCTTATTTTCCCTGGCGTTTCGGTGTGCCCTTTTGTGCTCTTCCATGATAAGCGTGGCTGCACGGTTTTCGTCGTTAATGTCTTCCACAACCCTCTGCGTAATTCGCAATTTGTAGGTGACGAAATTTTGTAAGTAAGTTTCTTGGAGCAAGGTGAAGTGTGATTCCGATATCTTAATTCCGTTCAGGATATTGGGTCTCAATTTTTCTTTGAGAACACGTGCAAGGTCCTCCTTGGTCGGGTTTTCCAATGCGATGTAGTGGCGTGCATAGCCAGGATGAGGGTTCTCATAGATTTCAAGCCCTTTTCCTATTTTTATGAAAATTTGGTTGCTTGGTCTACATGGGGTATCAGGTCAGTGCTATCCTGGTCAGCACTATGGGCTTGCTCGCTGGCTGTGGCAGTCATTGAACCTACTAACTCAGCTTCGCGGCCTTCACTAGCTGTACTGGTGATCGAACCATTGTCCACTGCATTGACAGAATGCGCTGATTCTGTTGACTCGGATCCCGATAAATGATTTACCTCGGTTCTTAGTCTGGATAGAGCATCTGCAACTATGTTAGATTTACCAGGCTTGTAAATCAGTTCATAGTTGTATTCCTCTATTCGTGCTTTCCACATCTTTAACTTCGCATTGAAGTTCCTGTTTCCCAGGGCAAATGTAAGAGGTTGGTGATCCGTGTGTATGCGTATTTTTTTTGCTCCGTAGACGTAGGAACGAAGATTGTCTAGAGCCCACACGATTGCCAACATTTCCTTTTCATTGGTTGCGTAACTCTCCTCAGTTTTATTGAGGGACCGAGAGATGTACGCAGTTGGCTTGTCGAGACCTGAAATATTTTGCGATAGCACTGCCCCGATCGCATAATTTGATGCATCCGTTGTTTAGTTGAATGGCTTTTCGAAGTCAGGAAAAGCAAGTTGCTCAGATGATGTAAGCATTTCTTTGAGCTCCTTAAAGGCTCGCAACACCTCATCGTCTAATCTGATCGGAACGCGTCTCGACTGGTTGGCTTTTATTTGGGAATTTTCTCCTCTTGTCAGGTTAGTTAATGGCTTCGCCACCTTGGCATAGTCCTTAATAAATTTCCTATAATAGGAAGTGAGCCCCAAAAAGCTCTTTAGCTCTTTAAGATTTTCCGGTGGCAACATTTTTTGAATTTCATCGACCTTTTTTGCGTCCGCCCTAATACCATCGGGGGTGATAACGTACCCCAGAAACTCGACTTTAGTTTTTAAGAAGTGAGTCTTTTCAAGATTGACTTTGAGGTTTACTTTATGCAACCTAGCAAGAATGGTTTCTATATTGTTCAAGATATCTTCTGTGTTACTCCCAAAGATGACAATGTCATCAATGTAATCATAGCATATCTTCCCAATATATTCTTTCAACACATCGTCGATCATCCTCTGGAAAATGGCTGGCGCGTTTTTTAAACCAAACGGAAGTCTTAGCTATTCATATTTCCCATTCATGGTGGAGAATGCAGTTTTTGGTATATCTGACTCCTTCATCGGTATATGATGAAATCCGGATGTGAGATCCAATGTGGTGAAATATTTAGCTTTACCTAAGCGGGCAAGCGTTGAGGTAATATCCGGAATTGGATATGCGTCAGAGATGGTGACGAGGTTTAATCGCTTGAAGTCGATAACCATTCGGTATTGCAGTTCCCCTGTGGGGTTAGGTTTTTTTGGCACCACCCAAATCGGAGAGTTGTAAGGGCTTTTGGAAGGGCGGATAATTCCTTCTGCCAGTAAATCTTTTATCTCCTTCTCTACCTCTTTTCTCATACACGGAGGGTATGGGTAACTTTTGGTGTAGATAGGCTCGTCTGTGGTAGTTTTTATTTCTGCCCTTACTGAAGTTCTGACCAATTCATTGGCATCCAGTGGCCCAAAAACAACGCTATGTTTTTTTATTATTTCCGAAAGCCTATGACGTGTGTTTTCGGGTATCTCGTCGTTGAGCATAGCATTAACCTCCGAAGACAATTTGTCTTTGAGTGGAAGTTGAATGCCCTTCACAAAGGTTAATATATACCTTTTTCGATCGATGATGGCCTCCATCTGTTTCAATGTATCATCGCCAATGATGCCATCGAAAGACTTAAGACCAGGAAGTATGTAAAAGGTTATTGGAGAGTCATTCCCGACTTTCCCAAAGAATTTGCCTGTAACCTTATCGGTAATTTTTACATTACCTGCTGCTGAATTGACGGTAAATGGTTGAGATAGGCGAGTTGTTTTTCGCGACACATGTGGGCCAATAAAATTTTGATTAGCTCCAGTGTCCACGAGGAAACTCAACACGGTACCGTCTTTAAGAACGCTAGATAGGCGTCCTTCATAAAATTTACCTCATCTTCGTAGTAATCTTCTACCCTTTCGTCATATTTTTCTTGTGGATCTTCCACTCTTCCTGTATACTCTTCTTGGCAAGCTTTCTCCTTTCTAGTGCGCAGACAGTTTCTTGCGTATAAGTTTCTGTCTTTATCTTATTAATAATAAGAGAAAATTGGTGGTTTACATTTGCATAAAACTCGTCCAATCTCGATCCCTTTTGTGAAAGTTGGTTGAGCTGATGCTCAAGAGTCCTAATGTCGCGTTTGTCCGCATAATGCAAGGACAGTATTCGTTTTATATCCTCCCAATCGTCGTCGAAAATATTGTAGGATACAAGAGCAGAATCGGCTTTTCCTCGTATTTTCTGCCTTATATGCTGCAATATCGCACGATAAATGGGTTTGTCTCTAACGATACTAAAATCTTTGAGGATATCCTCTACGTTATGTATCCACGAAATATATTGCGTAGGATCGCCCTCAAATGTACGTAGTTCTTTTACACAATCAGGAAGACGGCTTATTTGCTTTAAGTCATCCTCCGTTCGTGGTTCGCGAAGGGGCAAGCTACCAAGACCACCGACATTAGTTTCAATGTGGTCGTTTCGTTCGATTGCTTTCAATCGTCCGTCCATATCTTTCAACTGGGCCAGTATATTATTTACTGTCCCAGTCATTTCAGTCATCTTTTGCACAAGAACGTCCATTTTATATAATTTTTTTTTTTTTTTTAATTTTAATGTGTAAATAAGTATGAAATATATATATATTTTTTTTACAATTTGGAGTGTATGAATGCACTTGGTTATATGGTTATATGATTGGAACAATGCACCTTACCTGATAGTTTTTTGGTTTTATATTAAAACAGCGTCAGCTTAATTCTAAATCAGACAGGATCTCTGCTACACTGCTACTCGGCTTACTCGGCTTCTCACTTTCCTTTTTTATGATGAATTTTTAATTTTTGAATTAGTTTGCACTTCACAGCTTCCCACGTTCCTTTTTGGTTGATGAATATTTAATCGCTGAATTCGTATTTTAAATGTTCTAAATTATTTTTTCCTTTATTATCGACCTTTATTTTTTAAAGTTTTTCTTTTTTCTTTTGTTAACACTTTTTTTAATTTTTTTCTTTTTTTGCGATTCCTTGATTTCACACTAGATTTGATTTCTTAAATTTCTTTTTTTTTGTATTCTTGATTTTCTTCACGCTTCTGGCTTCACACTTCACACATACTCACAGAAGTAGTTTCATTTTTTGTAATGTCGGCTGGATTAATTAATTTCTTATGCGTTGAAATAATTTTATGTTTTTTCACTGTAATGAAAAAAAATATGACATTAATTATGGTTCTAAGAAACTGGTTTTTGAAGAGTTGTGTTAATCCCTTTTAGTCTCAAGCGTTTATAATTGCAAGGACCTACTCGTGGCACAATCAACTTCTTATCCGTATCCTGTCCTTCGACGATGACCATTGTGTTCCCATGGGTACAATAGTATTTGTTGCTTGGAGAATTAGAAGGATTACTGTGTTCCCATGGGTACAGCAATATGAGCTCAGTAGAGCTTTCTTATCTCCTGTCCTGTATTAAAGGACACAACAATTCGCACGGAGAGGAAGGATACGAATTTAAACCAGTCCCTGCTCGGGCGCCAGTTGAAGATGTCCTTTAGGAGGACTCTAAAAAAATGCGAACGCCCGCCGAGGGGCGGGCCTTACGGTTCGACTTACAATAAAACAAACTTATTAACACGTTATAAAAGATACGTTTATTCCGACCGTACAGGATGAGTTCCAAATCTAGACTAACAATAATTTAATAAACCCTAAACCAGCTCTCCTTCCATCAGCCTTGGTTCCCACCAATTTGTGCTGATCCGTTATTTCTTGCAATGCGCGTGCATTCAATTCGGTGTCCATTACCTCGCGCGTGCATCGGGGTAAATGCCCCAGCCAATAGAATGCTGACTCATCTGAGAACAGGTTTGTTCATGTCGATACAGGTTTCGGGTGGCTCCTATGCGGTCGTGTTAACTCCACTTACCACTAAAGGTAATATTGATTGCGTTATCATTTTTGAAGACAAAGAAATCTGTTGGTTGTATCGGACCACACAATGGAATATCCAATGATTCTAGGCCGAGAATTTTTGAAGAAGGCCAATGTTAAAATTAAAATAGATCAGACAAATTTAAAAAATGAGTTTACAAAAGAATGTATTTATATAATGGAAATTGAAGTAGATAATGATGCGTTACAAACGAGAGATACCGATTTTATAAATAATAATTATATCAGCTTAAAAGATAAAAAAATATTTAACGAAATGTTTAATACAAACTATTTATATTGTGAACGTCCTGATGAACCAGAAAATGAGTGTCAAATGAGATTAATCTTGAGTGATGAGAAGCCCTTCCACTGTTCTCCACGGCGATTATCGTATTTTGAGAAAGGTCAAGTTCAAAAGATTTTAGATGAAATGTTAGAAAATGGGGTGATTAAACCCAGTATGTCAGAATACGCATCTCCTATAGTATAGGAGTAATATTAAAGGATAACTACCCATTACCGCTCATAGATGATTTGCTTGACAGGTAAGCTAGTAAAAGTTTATTTTCCTTACTTGACTTGAAAAGTGCATTTCACCATATCCGAATGAGTAAGGAATCAATCAAATACACTTCTTTTGTTACTCCCATGGGCCAGGTATGAAAAATGCGCCCTCAGAGTTTCAACGATTTGTCTAAACAGTGTTTGACGATTTAATAAAATTAGGTAAGATAAATATTTATATTGATGATATAATGATAGCGACTGAAACAGTAAAAGAACATATGGAAATAATGAGAGACGCCCTTAATAGGCTTGTGAGAAACAAATTGGAATTGAGATTAGACAAGTGTCGATTTTTAGAATCTGAGATACGGTATTTAGGCTATACAGTTACAATGGAGGGTATTAAACCAGATCAGAAGAATGTTGAATCGGTATCTAATTTTCCAGTTCCACTGAATTCAAAATCAGTACATAGTTTCTTGGGTTTGTGCTCGTATTTAAGAAGATTCATTGAAAATTTCTCTCTCATAGCACAACCATTATACAATCTCATAACAAAAATGTAGAGTTCCAATTCGGTGAAAAAGAACTAAAATATTTTGAGACATTAAAGGGTTAGTTGATTGAGGCTAGAGATGAAATTGAACTACATTGCGATGCAAGTTCACTTGGCTATGGAGCCATATTATTACAATGAAAAAAGGATAGTAAATTCCACCCTGTTTTTTATTTTTCAAAACGAACAACTGAGTATGAATTGAAGTACCATAGTTTGAATTAGAAACGTTGGCTATCATATAAGTTAAAAGGAAACACGCAGAGTTATAAAAAAAAACATTTTTTTAGGCAGAAAGCCTGACCTTTATTATACGATAAAAAACTTAAGACTAAATTCAAAACAACAATCCACATGGATTTATTAATTAATTTCGCTGACACACAATAAAGGCGTGTGAAAGGAAATGCACAATCAATAAAACAAACAATTCTTAGAATTTCGTCTGCTGCACTGAATGACGGAAACTAGGTCGTGGATCGTGGTTCGTGTTATTTTTTTTGCATGATTGTATTTTAATTTATTTCACGTTAACTTTCGCGTTAACTCTCCCCCCTCTAGATGCGATGGTCCTCAATCGCTCAAAAGTATGGAAGGTCGTTGAACTTCTTTCGTGGAATGATAGGGATGTCTATTGGCGGTGTTTTTTCTGTTTGCTGAGGAATTTCGATGATCTCTATTTCTGGTTGCTGATTTAGGTTTTTTATACTTTCTCGCCTGTTCAGGATTTTGTAAGATGCTAATATGATAAGTATGATTCCAATAAAGGCCATTGTTCCATACGTAGTTAATGTTTGCGATTTATTTTTTTCTTGAAGTAGCTCAATTTGTTTTGTGTTGTTAATGTGTAATTCATCCATCATCTCCAGAGATAGTAGTTTGTGGAATTTATTTTCATGAGGAGTCTGTTGTAGAATCGCTGGGAGTATGGTATGTGTAGACCGTTCTTGTGCCGTAAATATCCTGTTGTTGATGGTGATATTAACTTTTTCATATTTGATGAGGAATGTTCCAGTAAGGTTCCGATATATGGCTTCGACTTCGATAGTTCCGTTAAAATCATTCAGTAGAATTATTCCGGGTGATATTTCTTCAATTGTGGAGATGTGGTGGCTATTCATTAAATTGCACGTTGCTTTTTTACTTTTTAACAAATTTGGAATGCATGTGGAGTTTTCTAGATTTACAAGATTTTCATTCTTACAAATGGAGAAAAAATTAATTGATTTACATTCACTGATTAGACCAAACATTTCGTCTTTATTTTTTATAATTTGCATATAATTAATATCTATTGTTATTCCATTTCTTTTTACAGGTTTAACTAGAATTTGTTCATAAAGATTAGAGTCTGTTATTGGGATATTGACAATGTACAAAATTGAAATTGAATTAGTTATAATTTTGTTTGGGCGAAGTTTAATGCTTCTTCTATATTAGAGAATGTGATATGTTCATTATTCAATGTATTAATGGCTGAACTTATTTCTTCTTTTGATAATATGAGAGAGTTAATAGTGCCTAATTTTGCCCAGTGAATTGCTAGATTAATATTTTGTAATTCTTCTTTAACAATTTTTAATTTATATTGAACTTCGAAAACAATTTCATTATTGGTATATTTATTCTTTATTAACATTGCTTCAATTTCGTTTGTAACTTTATTAATATTATTAATTCTGTCGTTGTATAATTTATTTATTATGATTTGGTTATTGCAGTTAACAAGGAGGTAGTTTATTTTCCGTTAAATTGTCACGTAGTCGTCATGGTCTGGATTTCCAGCAATCCATTTCCACGTTGAGCCTATGAAGTTAATTGATCTTTTAGCTCTTTGTGGTTTAAGATTGTGGATTAAGTTCTGTATTTGCTAATTTTCATGTGATAAGTAAGGAAATAAGTGATTGTTCTTTGTTTCGTTAAGTTCTAAGGTCGGGGTAATGTTGGTTAAAAATTGTTCGTACTGGTCTAGGTCAATTTCGTGGATCAGTTTCAGGTTACCATTCTGAATTTTTGCTTGTCCGGTGTGTAATGAAATAAATTGGGAATTTGAAAAATCCAAAATTTTAATTTCTCCTGCTATGGTATGGAATACATATCTGAAATATATAAAGAGTAGGAGTTGTCAGTTAATTTCTAATAAGGCTTTTATGGACAGTCTTTCCTGATCTTGTTATTACTATAGAATTTTTATTTTCTTTGACTATTTCTTGTCTATATCTAGACGTTAATTTTGATCCTAATCTCTTATTATGCTTAACAAAAATGATATCTCCTGGGTTATAATTTTTACATGGCGTACGGTTTTTATTATGGTACTTGATATCTTTACGTTGTTTTTTTGTGTTTTATCAATATTTTCTTGGCGGTTTTTTTCGAATTCTTCAGGGGTTATTCGAGGTGATCGACCAAGAAAAAGCTCAGCTGTTTTTTTTCCAGTTGTTGAGTGCACTGTAAAGTTATATTCATTTGTTGCTATATCGACTGTTCGGCTTTGATACATCGCATGATCTCGGAAAGAGTGGAATGAAACCGCTCAATTTGACCATTAACCTCACTTTTTTATGGAGGTGTTTTATGTACCCGTATTCCTAATTCGTCTTTAATCATTGATGTAATGGATGCTGAATTAAGAGCCTTTTCATTGTCAATGACTATGTTTTCAGGAACGCCGAATGAGAAGAGTATTTCTCGAAGTGGTTGTCTAATGTCCGTTACAGCTTTTGACTGAATTATTTTTGTTTTCGCAAACTTTGTAAGTGTACATATGGCAGTCAAAACTAATTTTTTTTCCGTTGAAACGGGGATAGTTATAGATTTTTTAAAGAAAACCCTAGAAGAAAGTTAAAAAAATGAGGAAACGTTAAAGGAACGAGACTTAAAGCAAATGAGAGAGAAAGCGGAGAAAAAGATAGTTAAGGGACAGAATTATAATAAGAATCTTAAAGACCGTATGAGGACGAATACATTTGAGGACGAATAGAAAGTATAATGAGGGAGATTATATGATGGTGAAAAATTATATTAGTACACCTGGTGCATGCAAGAAAGTTGCTCCAAAATTCAAAGGGCCTTATGAAGTAGCAAAAGTTTTATCCAATGATAGGTATTTACTGAAGGATGTGGAAGGATTTCAACTTACTCAGATTCCGTACGAGGGAATATGGGAATTAGCAAATATTAAACCTTGGTTAAACTAAAAAACTGGTATAATCGGGACGATTAATTGTCAGAAAGGCCGAATTGTGGCAACACTTAAAAACAAAAAACGTAAATGTGACAACACCAAACAAAAGAAAGAAAAATATACATGCCGTTCAGAAAGAGAGACTGCTGGTTAGGTATGAAAAGAGACAAAATAAAGGAAGGATTGGAATGTAAACCGTCAGACGAAGTGGTCGTGTATTATTGATTTTCCACTGAAATAATTTTAGTGATTCATCGAATATATCTATAGAGTGCTTAAATCAGCTTTATAACAATTGGTCGACTATCAAAAGCTGGGAATCCGATTCGAAAGTAACGCTATACGTCCGAAACATTTAAAAAATCGAAAATTTAACCCGGAAAAATTTTTTATAAATATAATTTTGGATGCAGTATTATTTGGTGTAAAATCAATATGCAGAAAAATTTTGTTTTATAGTTGTAAACCCATTTTAATCAGTTTTATGGAACAAAAACGGAAAGACAAAATGACGCGTATTTCTGATTGTTTTAAGTTTTAATGTACTGTTGTATTGTTTTTCATTAGCTAGACGTTTTGAGCTTTATAATTGTTGGTCGACCATCAAAATCGGTCGAAGCATTAGCTGGGAACTTGACTCGCAAGTCATGCTATACGTCTGAAACATTTAAAAAACTATAAAGTTTAGCGCGAAAAAACGTGTTTTTTTTTAAAACGCTTTTATTAACATAATTTTGGATGCAGTATTATATGGTGTAAAAAATGTATGATCACGCTTATTTCGGATGGTTCAAATTTACAAAATGACGAGTAGTTCTGATTGTATGTAGTTTTAATGTAATTTTGTATTGTTTTTTGCGTTAGCAAGATCTCCTCAGCTTTATAAGTGGTCGACCATCAAAAGCTGGGAATTCGATTCAAAAGTAACGCTATACGTCCGAAACATTTAAAAAAATGAAAAGCAAGATCTCTTTCGCTAACAAGTCTGGGTTTACGTCCGAAACATTTAAAAAAACTCTAAAATTTACCGCGAAAATTCATGTTATTTTAAAAACCATTTTATGAACATAATTTTGGATGCAGTATTATTTGGCATAAACTAAATATGAAGAACATTTTTGTCTAGTTGTTTATTCATTTGAATCAGTTTTATGGAACAAAAACGGACAGATGTATGATTTTGATGATTTTGGATAGTTCACATTTACAAAACGACGTGTATTTCTGACTGTTTGTAGTTTCAATGTTATGTTGAATTTTTTTCATTAACTAAACCTCTTGAGCCTTACAATAACAGGCCGACCAGCAAAATCGGTCGAAGCATTAGCTGGGAATTCGGCTCGTAAGTCACGCTAGACGTCCGAAACATTTAAAAAAAAAACTCTAAAATTTAACCCGAAAAAACATGTTTTCTTAAAAACGCTTTTGTGAACATAATTTTGGATGCAGTATTATTTGTTGCAAATTAAATAAGAAGACTTTTTTTTTCTAGTTGTTTACCCATTTTAATCAGTTTTATGGAACAAAAACGGAAAGATGTATGATTTTTATGATTTCGATAGTTTAGATTTACAAAATGACCCGTATTTCCTTATAATAAGTGCTCAACCATCAAAATCGGTTGAAGTGTCAGCTGGGAATTCGACTCGCCGGTCATGCTATTCGTCCGAAACATTTAATAAACTCTAAAATTTACCTCGAAAAAACGTGTATTAAAAAAAAACGCCATTATGAACATGATTTTGGATGCAGCATTATTTAGTGTAAAAAAAACATGAAGAAAAATTTATTTTGGAGTTGTTAAACCATTTTATTTAGTTTTATGGAAAAAAGACGGAAAGATGTATGATTTTGGATAGTTCAGATTTACAAAATGACGCGTATTTCTGGTTGCATGTAGTTTAAATTTAATGTTAATATGTAATAAGTGGTCGACCATCAAAATCGCTCGAAGCATTAGCTGGGAACTTGACTCGCAAGTATGCTATACGTCTGAAACATTTAAAAAACTCTAAAGTTTAGCGCGAAAAAACTTGTTTGTTTTAAAAACGCTTATTTTCAACATAATTTTGGATGCAGTATTATTTGGTGTAAAAGATGTATGATCACGCTTATTTCGGATGGTTCAAAATTGCAAAATGACGAGTAGTTCTGATTGTATGTAGTTTTAATGTAATTTTGTATTGTTTTTTTGCGTTAGCAAGATCTCCTCAGCTTTATAAGTGGTCGACCATTAAAAGCTTGGAATTCGATTCGAAAGTAACGCTATACGTCCGAAACATTTAAAAAATCGAAAATTTAACCCGAAAAAATTATTTTATGAACATAATTTTGGATGCAGTATTATTTGGTGTAAAATAGATATGAAGAAATATATTTTTTTTCGTTGGCAAGATCTCTTTCGCTAACAACATCTGGGTTTTCGTCCGAAAAACATTTAAAAAAACTCTTAAATTTACCGCGAAAATTCATGTTATTTTAAAAACCATTTTATGAACATAATTTTGGATGCAGTATTATTTGGTGTAAAATCAATATGAAGAAACATTTTGTTTTATAGTTGTAAGCCCAGTTTAATTAGTTTAAAGGAACAAAAATGGAAAGATGTATGATCATTAAGATTTTGGATAGTTCAGATTTACAAAATGTCGCGTATTTCTGATTGTATGTAGTTTTAATGTAATGTTGAATTTTTTTTTCGTTAACAAGATCTGTTCAGTCGAAGCATTAGCTGCGAATTCGATTCGCAAGTCACGCTAGACGTCCGAAATATTTAAAAAAAAAAAGTCTAAAATTTAAGCCGACAAATCATATTTTTTGAAAACGCTTTTATGAACATAATTTTGGATGCAGTAGTATTTGGCATAAACTAAATATGAAGTACATTTTTGTCTAGTAGTTTATTCACTTGAATCAGTTTTATGGAACAAAAACGGACAGATGTATGATTTTGATGATTTCGGATAGTGCAGATTTACAAAATGACGCATATTTCTGACTGTTTGAAGTTTTAAAATAAAAACATTTTTTTCGGAGTTGTAAACCCATTTTAATTAGTTTTATGGAACAAAAACGGAAAGATTATGATTTTGAAGATTTTGGATAGTTAAGATTTACAAAATGACGTGTATTTCTGATTGTTTGTAGTTTCAATGTGATGTTGTATTTTTTTGATTAACTAGACCTCTTGAGCCTTATTATAAGTGGTCGACCAGCAAAATCGGTCGAAGCATTAGCTGGGAATTCGATTCGCAAGTCACGCTAGACGTCCGAAACATTAAAAAAAACTCTAAACTTAACGTATTTCTGATTGTTTGTAGTTTTGATGTAATGTAGTAATATTATTTTGTTAGAAAGATTTCTTCAGCTTTCTAATAAGTGGTCGACAATCAAAATCTGTCGAACCATTGGCTGGGAACTCGACTCGCAATTCACGCTAGATTTATGAAATGATGCGTATTTCTGATTGTATGAATTTGTAATGTACGGTTGTATTGTTTTATTTACTAGACCACTTCAGCTTTATAACAAGTGGTCGATTGTCAAATTCGGTCGAAGTATTAGCTGGGAATTTGAATCGGAAGTCACGATACACGTCCGCAACATTTTAAAAACTCTAAAATTTAACCCGAAAAAACATGTTTTGTGTACTTTATTATGTGGTGTAAAATATATACCAAGAAAAATTTTATTTTGGAGTTGTGAACCCATTTTAATTAGTTTTATATAACAAAAACCGAAAGATGTATGATTTTGGATAGGTCAGATTTACAAAATGACGCGTATTTCTGATTGTATGTCGTTTTAATGTAATATTGCATTTTTTCCGTTAACAAGCTCTCTTAAGCTTTCTTATAAGTGGTCGACCATCAAAATCGGTCAAAGTATTAGCTTATTCGATTCGCAAGACGTCCGAAACATTTAAAAAAAAACTCTAAAATTTAACCCGAAAAAAAACATGTTATTTTAAAAACGCTCTTATGAACATAATTTTGGATGCAGTATTATTTGGTATAAAATAAATGTGAAGAAAAACGTTGTTTAGGAGTTGTAAACCCAGTTTAATAAGTTTTATGGAACAAAAACGGAAAGATGTATGATCATTATGATTTATGATAGTTCAGATTTACCAAATGTCGCGTATTTCTGATTGTATGTAGTTTTAATGTAATATTGTATTTTCTTCGTTATCAAGATCTCTTCAGTCGAAGAATAAGCTGGGAATTCGATTCGCAAATCACGATAGACGTCGGAAACTTTGAAAAAAATCTAAAATTCATCACGATAAATCATGTTTTCTTAAAAACGCTTTTGTGAACATAATTTTGGATGCAGTATTATTTGTTGCAAAATAAATAAGAAGACTTTTTTTTTCTAGTTGTTTACCCATTTTAATCAGTTTTATGGAACAAAAACGGAAAGATGTATGATTTTTATGATTTGGATAGTTAAGATTTACAAAATGACCCGTATTTCCTTATAATAAGTGCTCAACCATCAAAATCGGTCGAAGTATCAGCTGGGAATTCGACTCGCGGGTCATGCTATTCGTCCGAAACATTTAATAAACTCTAAAATTTATCCCGAAAGAACGTGTTTTCTTAAAAACGCTTTT